>CAUYRT010039635.1:0-98040 GCA_963574885.1 Lepilemur ruficaudatus | reverse complement strand
TGACATTGTATCCCTATGTTAATACCATTCAGAAAAATTAACTTGAAATGGGTTGAAGACTTAAATATAAGATCTTAAATCATAAAACTCTTAGAAGAAAACATAGGGAAAAAACCTCCATGACATTTATGTTGGCAATGGTTTTTTGAATTTGACATCAAAAGTGCAAGCAACAAAAGCAAAAGTAAACAAGTGGGACTACATCAAACTAAAAAGTTTCTGCAGAGTAAAGTTAATAAAAAAAAAGAGGCATCTTATGAAATGGGTGAAAATTTTTGTAAATCATATATCTAATAAGCGATTAATATCCAAACTATGTAAGGAATTCTTATAATTTATAAGCAAAAACAAAATAAAGTAAATAAATGGATTTTTAAAAGAGCAAAGGACCTAAATAGATATTTTTCCAAAGAAAAAAGTTGTTCAGCATCACTAATGAACAGAAAATGCAAGTTAATCCCATAATGAGATATCAATTTATATCTGTTACGATGGCTATTATCAAAAAGTCAAATAATAAGGGTTGGTAAGGATGTGAAGAAAAGGGAAACTTTGTATACTGTTGGTGGAAATGTAAATTCATACATCCATTATGGAACACAGTTTGGAGATTCCTCCGAAAATTAGAAATAGAACTACCATATCATCTAGCAATCCCCCCTCTAGATATATATCTTAAGTAAACGAAATCAGTATCTCTCAAAGAGATATGGGCATTCCCTTCTTCATTACAGTGTTATTTACAACAGCCCAGACATGGAAACAACCTAAGTGTGTGTTAATGGATGCACAGGTAAAGAAAACATGATATATATGTCTATATATACACGTGTGTGTGTATATAATGGATATATTGAGCAATAAAAAAGAAAGAAATCCTGCTATTTTGTGACAAAATGGATGAAACCTAGGGCATTAAGATAAGTGAAATAAGACAGAGATAAATATTGTATAATCTCACTTGTATGTGGAATCTAAAAATGTCAAACTTACAGAAGCAGAGGGTAGAATGGTGGTTGCTGGGGCTGAGGGATGGAGGGAATTGGAGATGTTTGTCAAAAGGTATAAACTTTCAGTTACAGGATGAGCAAGTGCTGGGGATACAATGTACGTGGTCACTATAGTTAGTAAAACTGTATTGCATGTCTTAAATTTGCTAAGAGAGTAGATCTTAAATGTTTTCACCAGTAAAATAAAAAGGTAACTATGTGAGGTGATGGATGGATGTGTTAATTAGCTTGATTGCAGTAATCATTTTACTCTCTATGTATATATCAAATAAAAATTTAAAAAGAAAGAAAGTAGTAGCAATCTTTTAGGAAAACTAAAAAAATATAATTTGCTTATGTTTGAGCCAATGACACTATATGCTTATTATGAAGGGTGTAATCAAAATTAAAAGAGTAAATTTTTGATGTGTAATTTCTTTCATCATTAGAAGTATCAAAAGATATAACTAACATAGAGAAGCCATTTCAAACAATAAAAAATCAGTCACCATTTTATCATCCTGAGAGAATCTATAAAGAAATAAAGCAAATTATGCATCAGGATACTTCATAAGAAGTGCCAATATTCTGTTCTTTACATCAGAAAGAAGAATTAGAAAATAATTCACTTTGGCTTGATATATGTTCAATAAATAACAAATGCCATTTGATAGTTAAATTCCATTCATCGATTTTTTCCACTGAAAAACAAGAATTGTCTAAGAAGAAAACAGTTTAACAGAAATATCTGCCAACTGATATAGAACAAAACTTAACTATTTTCCCTCCAGCTCTCTAAAATTCACATGCAGAAATTATGTCCCTAATTGACAAGCAAACATGATCATGCCATAAAAATAATGGCAATATAATTCTGTATGAATTATTGAGGACTTTCAGATATATACCATCTGATTATAAGGAGTCCTTTCAGTTAAAAGAAATAAACCCATCTCACTTGTGTTAATACCTCAGGTATTAATAAAGAGCACCAATATAGGACTCTAAAAAAAAGAAAGCAAAGTTATTTTGCCCACTTTTTCTCATTTTACCTTCACAGCATCTAATAAAGTAGGGAGGGTAGGTATGTCCCTATTTTTGAAGAGGGATAACCTAAGTGTTAGAAATCACATTTAGTGGCAGTTTGAAAAGCTAGGTCCCTTATTTCTCATCTAAATTCAGGAATATTGGCATTCAAAGGCTTCTTTATGTTTAAGTTATGCAGAATATCTAATTATAAAATTTTGGCTATTATATAGCTAATATCTTAGATCTAAGTGCATAATCAATATAAATAAACATATTTAATTAGGATAAACATAATCACTTCAAGTTCACAAATATTTAGTCAGTATGTGTCAAAGAGGGTACTAGATTCCTGGTTACTAATAGCAATCAGTTATGATTTCTGACATGAGTTTTACTAAGGAGTAGAGACATCAGGAACAAATGCTCACAGAGGGTAATTAAGATTGTAGCTCTGGGAACAGAGTGGAGGTGGTAGGTGTTGAGCTGCAAGGTGTGGGTGGGGGGGGGTCGGATGAAGATGAGCTTCAATGGGCTGTTGTGAAAGACCGTACAGCTAACATTGTACTCAAGACTTAATTCATTTGATGATATTAAGATATAAGAGGAAAGGTTTACAATAATCAGATCATTATTTTAACAATATTCTGCCATTTGGAAAGACATATGTATTTCTTCCCCAACTTCAGCATATCAGTGTCAGTTTCTTTCTGTGGTTTTTCCATATCTTGTACCTACTTCTATTGTTACCCTCAATGCACTTTATTTTAATTTACTCATTTATGTAATTGTCTCAATTTCTGTTCTGTGACATTTCATATACATACAATGTATGTTTGCTGCATGAAAGAACGAAATCAGAGACAGACTGAAAGACATTTTACATTCATAGGATATATGTTTGCTGAATGAATGAATGCGATCAGAGACAGACTAGGAGTTGTGAGACTGGTTAAGAAAATAGGAATTCAAAACAGCAATTTATTTTACATTTTTATGTTAAATGTTATTTTCAGAACATACTGTCATGATGAAAATATGTGATTGCTAAGAATCAGTTCTTCCTATCAACGGAGTACTTGTATTCATTTTTTCACAGTTCATTAATGCAAAGTAAGAACTATTGTTCTCCCCAAATACTTACGGTGATACTGATACAGTTATATTTTTCATAAATAGGGAAGTCTTACAAAGTGATTTTCTTCCATAAACACTGGCTCTTGTCAATAAACACATAAAGTTTCATTCTTTCAGTTTCATTGAAAGAAACTTTTTATGTCTTGACATGAAAACATGCGGCTCTTGGCCATCTTTTGTCCCACTGAGATGCAAATTGCAAATGACAGGAATAAATATGATAGGAAAAACAATATTGAACTGCCACCTGTAGAATCGCACAAATATACATTTAAATGGCATAATTCCTATTAAATTATATGTATTTATTGTATAAACTGAAAATAAGATTTAAGACTTAGACGCCAAATATTCCATAGGTTTGCTATATTATGTAGGGAATTTAATTTTTAAAAGATAGTGAAGTTATTTTGGCTTACTAAATGTCAATAGTATATGTAGGACCAAATGAATGAACATATTGAAATCATTTTCACTGAGCTAAAATTTAACATCTATACTGTATTGATATATATATATATCTATTTATAGCTACATCTCTATCTATCTATCTATCTATCATCTATCTAAAATATAACTACTACTCAACACTTCTCCGGTACCCACCCCAGTCTTAATAGCCATAACTCACGCTTGGGTTATTTCTACAGCTTCCTAACTATTTTCCTTGCTTCTATTTTTGACCCCTTTCAAACTATTCTTAATACAGCATAAGAGTAATCCTATTTCACCATCATTCGGCACATGTATGTCAAAGGCTGCTCATCTCACACTAGTGGAAGTTAAAGTGTTTATAACGGCCCCATTTATAATGGTCTTTCTAATGGCCCCACTACTCCCGACTGAAAGTTTTGCTATCCTCTGTCCCATGTGCTCATGCGGTTCCAGCCACACCAGCCTCCTTTCTGTCTTGCTGCTCTTGCTCAGGGCTTTTGCCTTTGTCCTTCCTCTCCTATACTACAGACAACACCTAGATCATTCCTTCCTCTCCTTGATGACATTATTGGGTTTTTGCCTTCTTGGCAAGGCCTTCTTGGATAACCTCATCTCAAATTGCAACCCCACCCTCCCACAGGCCACACACTCTCTTTACTATATTTTTCTCCTTAGCATTCATCACCATTTAATATGTAGTATGTATAAATAGCTTTATTTTCTGTCTTAGCTATTAGAACATAAGGCCAGTGCTTTCTCATTAAAGTCCCTACCATGCCAAAAAGAGAGAGTGCTTCATATAGTCATGTACTAAAAAAAATTGTTAAAAAGATGACTGGATCAATGATGGCACACAGCAAACTCAAGTGTTGTGGCCAATAGTGACTAGGATCTTGGGACTGTGGCCCGTAGTGAATAGAGAATAAATAGACAGTAGAAGAAAACAAAAGTACCCTAGGAGAAAACAAAGGCAATCTTACTTTCTTCCACCACTCTCAGTGAAACTTAATATATATATTTTAAATCTTTAATCTAAGTTTTTCAAGTACTAAAGTGCAAAAAACCTGCATTCCTGTAGAATAATTTTTGTGCTTCAGCACTGATCATTGTATCTGGAATGTATTAGTACTCCACAACTATGTTGAACTATTAAAAAAGTAATAAATGTGATATACAAAAGTCTTGGAATATATGTATAGATTCTAGACAATATCTTGTCCTTAAGAGCTTATAGATTGCTCTTAAAAACTACCTGAAGTTACCTGGAATTCTCTGGGGTGGTGGGGAGGCCAATCTGTAAGCTCTCCTTAGTCATGGTACAGGTTTTAATACACTTAAAATTGACCAGTGTATTCTGCATTGCTCTATTTCTATATTTCTTTTAAAGAAACTAAAAGAATACATATATCACAATTAACAAAACCAAACATCATTAAAGAGTTTTTTCCCTTAAAAGTATACTTCATCTTGTTTTTCAGATTTATTTGTGTTTTTATAAAATATTTTAGACCCTGATGAAACTTTTCCTCCACAATGCATATCTTGTACCTACTGTCACCTTTCTGGGTTGTAGGCTTCTTTAAAGTAAAGAAGAACCATATCATTCTATGTCATTTTAAAATATACCTACAGAGTAGTTACTGAATAAATGTTTCGCTCCATTTGTATTCTTCATTATTTCCAATATTCCTAATATCCTCACTTCTATTTTACTCCTCACAACAACCATCTCTGAAATAAAAAACAATTCGTGTGGGGATGAATATAAGTTCTGCAAGGCCTGAAGCTTATACAATTTGAAGAAAAAATATAAAATTATGAATAAAAAATTGGATACAAATGGACATTTGTTAAAAAGGGAAAAGAAACCATAACAAATTACAAATGTTAAAAAGCTGACAAATATCACAAACATCACATAATTTTAAGCCCTTCTTGGAGCCTTGTAAGGGTCTATAAGGGAGGAAGAATCCCTGAGACTTAGTTTCTTTAGTCATGATTGATTCACTTCCTGTCTCACTTAGCCTTTCATTTCCTGTAATTAATTTCACATTCTTAACTGCAGTATTTGGATTTCCATCTTAAATAACACATTCAGCTTATAATTGCTCATATATTGTTGCCTCATTTCCCACTTCTGAAACTTTGACTACAAGTTTCTTTAGGTTCGATTGCATCTCCCTTCACATCTCTTCAGAAGGTAAATTATCTCTTGAGTCCAATGTTCAATGCTAATGACTCATTGAGTTTCTATGATTTGATGAAGGTCACTCTAGTAGTTGATGAGAAAGATTGGCCCAGACACTGAGTCATCTGACCCCTACACCATGATTCTGTTCATTAACAAGATGTGTTTTCAGTGACCAAGAAAATTATATGAATACATATTTCTATAAATTTTAATCAGAACACAAGGTTTACTTATCAACATATTGTTGATAAAAAGAAATATTTAGAAGTCTTTTAAAAGGTCAGCAAAAACTATGATTTTACAGTTGGGAGGCGATATATTTATGTGGAAATTGGATTAATCACTTCAAGTATTATAATTTCTTTTATTTATGCAGGCTTGGTATTTAAAATGATATATATTATTATATCAGATACCTCTAGGAGTTAAATGTTCTCTTATAGTTTGAACTTTATAAAATTAATTGTCATTCAGGAAAATAATTTTATCTATCCATAACAAAATAGCTCCTACAGCTAGTCTATTGCTTTAGAGTTATGAAAGATATCAGTTCCTTTCATTATCATTGTAATTCTGTGAGTTAGATCTTAAAACCTTTTAATTGTAGAGGTGAGATAAAAAAGGAGACACAGAAAACAGAAGTAAATTGCCTAAAGTCATGAAGACAACATTAATTCGGAGTCTTCTATTTCCAAGTTTGATGATTTAACCATCAGGAATATTATGTGTTCTTATAATTCAGAGCTCAGATCTGATCATGGTCAATGTTCTAAGCATGTACAGATATGGGGGACACAGAATTCAAATTTAGCATCACAAATATTCTTCTTACCATCCAAGATTTCTAAAGTTGAAAGTAAGCACAGTTTTTTTCACTACTTACAATGTTCCGAGTGCAGCATTATATGTTTCTGATATGTTATTTTTAAATCTGATAACACAATTTTGCCAAACTATTAGCCCCGTTTTTCATTTAAGAACACCCTGGTACTAAAAGTTAAAAAAAAAAAAAAACGTAGCCAGGCAGCTAAATACCAGAGCTGGATTTAAATTCTAATCTAACTCTAAAAACATGCTCTTTATTAATAATTGGAGATAATAAAGCATTGTCTGGTTGAAGACTGGTATAGATATTTAAAAGAGTTCAGCATTCTTGCTTCCAAAATATCCACTTCAAGTTCACAAAAATTGCAGCTGATTCTGTGGCATATTGGTTAGACAAATCCAGAAATTTAAGTATAGAAACAATTGTTCATCTAGAAGGAACATCACTGAACACACACAAATATTTTGTCACCCTTTTTGATACAAGCAATCAAGTTAGGATTTGGCTAATTATAATGTGTAAAATTTAGTTTTCTTGATGTCCCTACCAGGCACATTATGAATCAAACATCATTCTCCTTTGATAAATTTCAAAATAAATGGATAAAGGAAAGAAATATATGTCTTTGTCCTGGCAATATTGCTAATCACTATTATCCTGATGTAGTAACTGTGATATCACTGCATCCTAAAAATAATATATTCCAACCTACCACTCCAGATACCAACTATTGGTATTTTTCTTCCCAGAAGATAGTTTTCTAAATATTTTTTAGAAAGTATTTGTATCAACATGAAATATGATCTTGTGTCATGTGTACCTAACACACCACCTTTAGGGAATTTTGAGAAATCTCATGCTAATGACCAATCCGTACCTGATAATCCCCCTGGAACAAGAACAAGGAAGCTCACTCATCTGTGTGCTGTGTTTCTTGATCTCCAACCTTGATCACTGCCATGCCATCTGTAACATATGCCAAAAAAGCATAAGCAGAAATAGAGACTTTCTTGCCTAGGAACATTCTCCTTTATGTTACATTGGAGTGTGTCCTCTGCTAGTGCTACTGGAATTAGTTCTTCTACCATAAACTTCTTCATGACAGGGAATTCCAGAGGCCAGTTTCTAAAATCAAAACCACCACCACTCCAAAAACAGCTAGCTTTGCCCTCACTTCAATCACGGATTCTCAACAATAAATCCAACAGCATTTTCTTGCCAGAAATCTTGTCAGTTCATCTTTAAGAAGAGGAACTAGCTGGCTGGACCAATGTCAATCAGCTACTCTGAAACAACTAAAAACTAAGAATTTAAGAATATCTGTGAATTAGAATTCATGCCACAGGCACATTTCTTCACAGACTAGCCTATGGACAAACAATGATGTTTCTCTCATTTATTTACAGGTCTAATGGCCTAGGAGATGCTAACTCGCTATATAGCTCTGGCTAAATCCACAAGCAAACATTGGATATCATTGGTTTCAGCTTTGTACTCTCCCATGCTGTGTTCCCACTGATTCATTAAGAAGATTCCTGAATCTACATTCAGATTTTAATGCTACATTCCTATCTTTAGTTCCAAATAGCTTTCCAAAAATTTTCCAAACAAATTTGATTTAATTAGCAATTGTAATAATATAGATACAACTATCTTCAAAAGATTTTATTAAATTAACTTAGAGTTCGCCAACTTATCAATATAAATAGACAATTGTGGGTTCATTGCATAAAAGATATTTAGTTTTTATAAATTCATTATTCTCTTATAAAGATTATTGAAGTTTCAAAAGTATCAAGATAGCAATATATTTCACAATTATGATGTTACAACACACAAAAGTAGGGAAAAATTAATTTGGAGAACTAGTTCAAGAAATCTAGTGATTAAATAAAGTTTAGAACCAATGATATGCACATAAAGCATTAGATTTAGCCTATAATATTTCCCCCACAGAATTTTATTTGATTTATATCTTCTACTCTGCCTTCTGGAGATATAAAATTGTTACAAGTAATATGAAACACAAATAAATTGTTAGTAAGTTTAACAATTGCTACATATAAGTTTTTTTTAAATGTCCTAACCTAGTTCATTGTATTGACTCAGAATACAATGACTAAATCTCTGAGTAGAACAAAAGCTCTCCATTGTGAACTTATTGAAGACTCAATTGGATAAGACTATATATAAAAAATTATTGTTTTTTACAAATTAATCTGTCCTTTTAATTAATCACTATCTAATTTCAACAGAGAGTGTCATGAAAATTGACAAGTTGATTCTAGATTTTATATGCGAGATCAAAGGGTCAAGAATTATTCCAAGAGAACTTTGGAGAACAGCAAAATGATAGATTCACCTATCATATGTCAGGACTCAACATAAAGATATCATAATTAAAACTGTGTGATAGTGGTGTAGGGATAGACAAACAGTCCAATAGGGATAAACAAATAGACCAGAACACAGAATTCAGAAAAGATCCAGACATGTGTCTTAAAAAATATGATGGATAGGACATGGTAGATCAGTGGGAGTAATATTGTATTCAAAAAATGGTGCATAGCAATAGTGAAGAATCTGAAAAAGAAATCAAGAAAGTGATCCCATTTATTATAGCTACAAAAAATAGAATACCTAAGAATAAATTTAGCTTAGGAAATGAAAGATCTCATAATGAAAACTATAAAACACTGATGAAAAAATTGAAGAAGACACAAAAAAATTGAAAGATATTCCATGTTTATGAATCAAAAGAATTAACATTGCTAAAATGTCTACATTATCCAAAGTGATCTACAGATTCAATTCAATTCCTATCAAAATACCAATAGCATTCTTCACAGAAATAGAAAAAGTAATTCTAAAATTTGTGTGGAATCATAAAAAACCCCAAATAGACAAAACAATCCTGAGCAAAAGGGGCCAAGCAGGAGCCATCACACTAATTGGCTTCAAAATAAATTACAAAGCTATAGTAACAAAAATAGAATGATACTTGCATAAAAATAGACACATAGACCATGGAAAAGAATAGAGAACCCAGAAATAAATATATATATTTATAGCCAACGCATTTTCAACAAAAGCACTAAGAATATACATTGGTCTTCAATAAGTGGTGCTGGAAAAACTGGATATCCATATGTAGAAGAATAAAATTAGACTCCTTTCTCTCAGTATATATAAAAATCAACTAAAATGTATTAAAGACATAAATGTAAGATCTGAAATAATGAAACTACTAGAACACTGGGGAAATGCTTCAGGATACCGGTATGGGCAAAAAATTTTTAGAGTAAGACCTCAAAAATACGTGCAACAAAAGCAAAAATTGACAAAGGGGGATTACATCAAACTAAGAATCTTCTGCAAAGCAAACATCAATGAAGTGAAGCAACAACCTACAGAATGGGAGAAAATATTTGCAAATTATCCATCTGACAAGGGATTAATAACCAGAATATAGAAGGAACTCGACTCACTAGCAAACAACCAAATAATTTGATTAAAAAATGAGCAGAAGATCTAAATAGACATTTCTCAAAAGAAGACATAAAAATGACCAACAGGTATATTAAAAATTCTCAGCATCACTAATTATCTGGGAAATGCAAATTACAACCACAATTAGCTATCACTTCATACCTGTTTTTATGATATAGAACGTTTTTTATCAAAAAAAAAAATTACAGATGCTGGCAAGAATGTGAAAATGGGGAATACGCCATACAGTGTTGGTGGGAATGTAAATAGATAGAGCCGCTATAAAAAACTATATGGAGATTCCTCAAAAAATGAAAAATAGAACTACCATCTGATGTAAAAATTCCACTGCTGAGAATATACCCAAACAAACAAACAAAAAAAAAAAAAAAAGGAAAAGGAAATAAGTATATCAGAGATATCTGTACTCCCACGATAGCCAAGATATGGAATCAAGCTAGGTAGGTGTCCATCAACAGATGAATGAATTAAAAATATTTTATATATACACAGTAAAATATTATTCAGCCACATAAAAGAATGAAATCCTATCATTTGTAGCAACATGGATAGAGCTGAAGGTTGTTATGTTAAGTAAAATAAGCCAGGCACAGAAAGGCAAGTATCACATGCTGTCACTCGTATGTGGGAGCTATAATAAAATAATTGATTTTATGGAGGTAGTGAGTAGAATGGTGGTTACCAGAGGCTGGGAAGTGTAGGATGGAGGGGAAATGAAGACAGATTGGTTAATAGCTACAAAAATACAGTTAGATAGAGGGAATAAGTTCTAGTGTTTGATAGCATAGTAGGGTGATTATGGTTAACAATAATTTATTGTATATCTCAACATAGCTAGAAGAGAAGATTTGGAATATTCCCCATACAAAGAAGTGACAAATGTTTGAGGTGATGGGTATTTCAATTACCCTAAATTAATCAATATATATCATCTAGATCTATCAATATATGGCACCTACCCCATAACTATGTACAATTATGCTATATTCATTAAAAAAAGGAATGACCCAAAAGCATATAGCCACTTAGGAGCTGAGCCACACTAGAGATGGGTCAGGGCCTCTTGTTGAAAAAACAGAACAAAAGTTCCATTAAAGCTCCTGAGTATAAAGCTTAAAAAAATGGAGCACAGGAAATGTATTATTCATATTGAGTAAGAAAACAAAACTAAAATACAAGATTTCTACTTCAGACCACCGCTATATTAAAAAAAAAGTTAATTCTTTGACTATAAGGACATTTCTGAAATGTAAGATTTTATAGTTTTTAGAAAAAAATAAAGAATAATATATTTAAGACTTTAGGACCTGGGGAATTTTCTAAACATGATAAAACATTTATAAAACTTAATAGAAATAAAATAACAAATTTCACTCAATTAAAATTTCAACTTTTGTTAAAAAAAGAGAGAGAGACAGAAACTAACAATATAGGTTACATACTGGGAGAAGGTATTTATAGCTTACATACTTGGCAAAGGATTATACATAGAATATATAAAGATTCCCTAAAAATATCATTAAAAATACACAAACAACCCAATTAAAGAATAGGCAAAAAGAACAGGCAAAATACCGAGGAGAATAACCCAAGAGCTAATAAGATTAATAAAATATGATCACACTCAACACTATTGAAGGGGAAATAAAACAAAAATGGTAACTAATTCCACTTTGGATTTGAAAAAGGAAATGCAGAGGATGGGGATCAAGTATACATAGAAACAAGAACACTAATTTGAACACTATGATCAAGTATACATAGAAACAAGAACACAAGTATACATAGAAACAAGAACACTAATGAATATAAAAATAGTATAACACTTTGGACAGCAATTTGGAAAAATTAACTAGTTGAAGAAGACACAAGACATTCTCCTACATTATTTAACAAGATTGATAATCAATATAACCCAGAAATTTAACTTATATTGTGGAAGAAATTCTCTTGCACATGTGCACAAAAAGACTACATCAAAAATTAATTATAGCACTGTTTGAAATAGTAAAAGTAAAACAATATAAAACTACAAATGTCCTAAATAATCAGTAAATGTTTAAACTAAACTGCAGGAGAGATATACAATAATACAATTGTACCCAGGAGTCAAAATAAATGAAGTAGAGCTACATGTGCCTTTGGATAAATCTCAAAAACTTCATGTGAATTTTTAAAATAGTGGCACAAAGACATATATAGTAAGATATTATTTATATAAAATTTTGCAGACAAGCAAAATGAATCTTACATAGTTATAGATACATATGTAACACTGTAAAGAAAAACAAGCAAAAGTGTAACCCCCAATCAAGTCTAGTATTTTATTCTGGGGTAGTAACGGAGGTTTGTGAGTGGAGAGGTAACAACAAGAGGTTTTACCTGATTTATAGCTACTTATTTCTTTCAAAAATACGAAACAATTATGGCAAAATTTTATGACTTAAAGCAGTATGGTGGGTAAGTGATTGTTTGCCATATTATTCTTTGAAGTTTTTTTTGCACACTGGAACATTCATAATGAAAAGTACAAGTCAGTGCCTGCTTAAGAGTTAAACTGCGCACGTAAACCATGAACGCTGAGAAGCAGCCCCCCGCCCCCTCGCCAGCTCCACCAGCCCTCTTCCACTCTCATTAGAATCAGAGACGGAATCACAGAGGATGCTGCGATGTTGCACTGGGCATCTTAATAGGTGAGATGAGGAAAAAGTAGGAATATGCTGTGTGAGTCTTTTAAGGCAATTTTCCTGATCGGGGCGGGGGTAAGACCAAGGAAAATCAGGTCCACTTTTAATGCATTTTGAATATCAAAGCCTGACTTTCTACGGTTACTGTGTAATGGAGAAATTCAACTATTGAGTTGTTTCAGTAAAAATTTACAAGCTTGAGAGCAAAACACACTCACCATTAACTGCAAATGAATCACAAATAGATGTGTCAGGCAGCAAACACTTGCACATAATACTTGCTATTTTGAGTTAAGATTTTAATTTCTAATTTAAAACTCCTCTGTTTTGTGCCCTCACCCTCTCTCAACCACAGAGTAAAAGTAAACACAATGTTTTGGACCTTCTGGGCTAGCAAAGAACTGGCAGAGAAAAATCTCCTTCTCATACTCAGCCACTGAACAGGAAGATGGTACTGTATTTTCTAGATTGGAGGGGTTTCTCTGTCATAACAATCCTGTCCTCCCACCCCAGAGATCTGAATTTAAATTCAAAGCAAGTAACACTGAAGAAAAAAACACCTAGAGTAAATTTATGTAAATTTATGAGCAGTTAAGCTCCAAGTTGTGAAAACATGCGCCCAGAGGAAAGTTTCCATTTTGTACATTATTTTGAATCAAAAGTGATATGACTAAATATTGATGCTGTCTTAAATGTACATGGTTCTTTACAAATAGTAGAGTATAACTACATGTATCGTATTTGTGACCCTGTGAAAATGAGGAGTGATATCTTAATAAGTATCCAACTTTTGCAATTGAACATGAATTTTTATCACTCATTTCTTCTTATATTGATTGAAACTTTGCTTTATTAAGCACTGTGCTGGACACTGAGTATGCAGAAAAAAACCTTATTATGTTAAGGGACACAACAGACGTGTGCACAGAGTGGTATGGAACACGTAAAAGAATTGAACCTCATCTTTAGCAGATTAAAAAGTGTCTACTTTCATGAGGTAATGACAATTGTACTATGAATTCTCCAAATTTGGAGATGGTTGGAACTGTGATCTGAGAATAATATATAAAGAAAGTTATTTTTGAAGAATAAGTAAATTCAAAACTTCCTAAAGTTGTGATGGTATTGAGTAGGTTTCCAAGTAAAATAGTCTAGGGAAGATAAAGTTTATTACAGAGGAAGCATCTAATTTTGTGAGCCCATTAGTTAAGGTGTTAATTATACTGAACTTGGTACTGATATAATATGAAAAAATGTTTATAACCATTTAAATATTTAAAATGAAAGTGCCAAGTTGTATACATACATTCAAAGTTCATATATTCTAGTGTAGTTTAAGATGCTCAAATTAATTAAAAAAGAAATACCAATGACAAAGACCAAAATGAGAGAAAATATTATACACCATTTAAAACTCCAACAGTGCTAAACATTTTACAGCCCCAACATCCTTGCTCTAAAAGTTGTTAAAATTTTAATCCTAAAACAAATAGCAAGAAATAGAACTTTAGAAACTTTATTTGATTTGTAAATTCCCCAGATCTTTCTTCATTTTTTTTCAACAGAACAAAGACAAATTTTATGCAATTAAAAGGAAGAATAGTAGACAGCAAAAGATAACTCTCTGCCCAGTTTTTGTTCAAGAATGTTTACTAAATGTTACTGGGACATAAATTTTAAGATTTTGGAAGATTAGGATCCCTCAAGTACCTGATTCCCTGAGTTCTTTCAGAAAATCATTATAGGTTGTTTTCAAACTGAAAGATTGGTTCAGGAAATTTTGATTTATAGAACAACCTAACTGCATTTTTAATTTTAGGAGATGGCACACTCCAATATTATTAATAGGAGTCTTTTAAGGCCAATTCTTTGAGCATTACCTAATCATCGTACAAAGATAATTATTGCTAACTCTCAGCATTCTGAAACACAACGTTCTCCTACATTATATATTTAACAAGATAGGCCAACTTGTTCCGAACGACTTTTCAAAAAAAGGTTGAATAAAAATCTTTTTTTTTTTCCAAACAATTAACCAGAGAAGTCCTCAGAAAATATACTGTGATGTTTTTTCCATTTAATATTGGTTACATAAGTGAGTACTTTCAGAACAGCACTTGGCTTATGAGCATAAGAAAACCCACAATTGGTCAGTATGCTTTAAATGAATAAATCCAGAGAACAGAAAGCTGGAGGAAATTTGAGAATACTCGTTTTCCCAAAGTCAACATAATCAGACTGTATGCCAGAGTGTTGCAAAAGTGTTAAAATTTCAGACCCTGAAAAACTTGTTATATGCTAATTAGCCTGATTTGATCCGTCCATAATGTGTACGTGTATCAAAACATCACACCATAACCCATACACACAATTATTATTTGCCAGTTAAATGTAATTATAAAAAATTAATGCTATACCAAAATATTTTTTAAAAAGCCTATTATAGGAGAAATGAACAAACTCAGAAAAAGCAGTAGATCCAATCAAACTTTTCTGAACAGAAGCTTGTAGTTTGGAGTAGAAAAAAGTACAGTCTAAGAATTCTATTGCCAACCAAGTTGTCATTCATGTTTACTAAATCAACTAGAAGACAATGTTGAATCTGTAAGGGCACAATCTGTATACTTTGGATGTAGAAATACAGAAAGCAAAGATATACCTGGAAGAGATCATCAATTCCTAAGTCTACCTGGAATTCATTAAATAGATAGAGAAATTCAATTACATAAACATGCATGCTATCTATTTATTCAAACACATATAATTTTTCCCTAAGAAAAAAATTAATTTCATGTATGGAATATTAATCACCTTTATTTTATTCAATAAATAAATTTAAAAAATCAATAATCATGAAAAAATTTTTTAAAAATTAAAAGTAAACAAAACCTCCTGTGGTATACAATTGGTATTATTATAGTGAGGCCCCACTTCAGGCATAAAAATCAGGGTTGTATCTCAAACCATCCACTGTTTTGGTATTTTTGGATAATCTATTAGGGGTTGAGGCTGAAGGCCCTAAGATCTTGGGATATCATGTATAAATTAAACATATAACTATAGAAAAAACCCAAACACACACACATACACTCAAACATATATAATATAAAGTACCAAAATATACCACTATATTTTTGAATTAACAAGGTGAATGGATACCCATTTAAATTAGTAGCCTTCAAGCTAGTTAATATTTGGACATAAACAGAATAAACAGTTATCATTCTAGCGTGACAGCACTGTATTTAAATATAGCCTATACGGGTGGGAGAAAGGATATGATTTGTCACACATTAAAGTTATTTTCCAGAGTATTTAATGTTCAAAAATAGTATTTAAATACTGAAAGTCAAGACAGCATCATGAATCTAGCAGAAATACTAAAAATTGGTTTATTAAATATCTTTGTTGTAAGAATAAATAAAGCAAAGCTGGAAATCATAAATAACAAATTGTAGGTGTGGGTTATGCAAGAACTGGACTCCAATCAGAGGATCCATGCTCACAGAAAAGCCTGACTTGGCACCTTGGCCAAATGTTGAGAGAACAAATGAATAAAATAATAAAAAAACGCCTTAAATAATATGCATGTAGTTTTTAATAATTTCTCACCTAAACCAATTAGATAAACTGCAAAACCACTAGTTCCTAAATAAGATAAGTCTTAGAGCTGGTAAAATCAAAACTGTAATTTTGTTTATTTTCATTTTCTCTCTTGAATGAGTTTGTAAAATATCTATTTTTATAAAAAATGAACTCATGAACTTAAAAGAGGCCACCTAGGCTACCACGTGCAAAGAACACGTCATCATAGAATACTTACTGACATTGTCTTTAAAATCATCCTGATTTGTGGCATGTGCTGATTTCCATGGTGTTACTCCAAAGAATGGTATGACATTTTATGTATAAATTATTCAAATATCTTTGTGAAATGATATCAGGCACAGTGACTATTATAAATTTTATTTTAAAATAAAAATAGCATATTCAATTTTTTCTGGAGTATACTATTATCACTCTCATCCTTAAAAATGGGTCTCAATTCATATATCCTAAGTAGACTGCAACACCAAAAGTTTAGCACTGCGCATAAAAGGATTATACTCATAGAAAATTCAGACTGACCAAGTGCTTTGTTCAGAAATGTTATTTCTTGATTCATATAGTCTTTTCCTTCATTTAGCTATCTGGCTAGCTCTCCTAACTTCCCCTGTTTTATGAATGCTATTAGGATATTTTTAATATGCTTTTCGTTATATATTTGGTGATGTGCTTGGTAAACTGGAATTCTGAAAGCAAACAAGCAAGGAAGCAAATCAACAAAGGTTTGCTTGATAACATTTACCTATTTCCCAATTGCAAACACTCCTACCACGGCCAATTCAAGCTATCATCATGATATGACCGAATCCAAAGTTGAGAAGAGATGTGTACAGCATACCTTAATGATATGGATCACGCTGACTCCAGTATAAATACTGTGGTGGATAAATACTGCCTCCAGTTTGTATGTATTCTAATAGTCTCTCAAAAATGTCCAAAGACTTTTTTGGTAGGTTCCAATACACTTCATTTAAGAAAATCACAGTGAATCATTTTAAACAAAATTAAAGGTTTTAAGCAACAACAGACAAAATGTTATTAAACTGCCAAATGACAAAAAAAACATGTTTTCTGAATAAGTATTTTATTTAGAGTAAAAATAAAAAGGTTGCATCTACTTTATGATGTTCATTATAAATAATACCTTCAAAAGTTTGCAAACTATGTTTATGTTAGAGAGTTTGGGGTATGCAAGTGTCCATATCATCTGATTGAAAATTGAAAATTATCATTATGTATTTTGAGAATCTAGCTGTAATATTTTATGGAAAAAATAATTAAATATATATTTTATGTCCCATTAGCTACATCTGTAAAGTTTATTACTTTAAAATGCTTATGATGTAGTGAGGTGATTAGTCTCTAAATTAGACTGTGCCTAGTACAGGGGTAGGCAAACTTACCGTATTCTTTCAAGTGAAAGAATAAATATTTTAGGAGTTGCAGACCATCCAGTCTCTGTCATGAATGGAGTTCTCCTATTGTCGCAGAACTCGGTATGTAAATTAATGATCGTGGCTGTGTTCCAATAAAACACTGTTTACACAAACGGGCAGCAGATGGATTTGGCCTGTGAGTCATCCGCAGTTTGCTGACCCAACCTTAGTGTGTACTGAATCGTCTTCTCAATTTTTTGTACCTCTAATTTTAATATAATTTTTCTTGGTATTTGTGAAACATTAATCCAGATAACTGAAGTGTTTTTTAATAAAATTGCCCCAGTCAAAAATTTTGATTGTTTCTTAAGCAAGATATTCTAGTAGCTAGTCAACTGCCAAAAGGACAATGCAATTGAAAATAAAATGAATGTATTTGTGAACATATTTTTTTTTTTTACCATACTATAGTAAAATTTCACAATTAACCATAAGGAGAGAGGTTTACCTAGACAGAAGGATGAGAAAATTTGCATATTAAATTAAAATATGTTTAACATGAGTACATTCATTTTACTTGACTTTAAAATTCCTTATTCTTACCTTCCATAAGTTTCCCTGTCTGTTCTGCACTTCCCCCAGGAAGAATCTTGGCAATATAGGCTCCAATTTCTCCACCATGTCCAGGAATTTCTTTACCACCCACAATTCTAATTCCTAATCCATTACCTGTATTGAAAGATTAGCAAATTATTAGTAATAATTTAAGAAGGGACAATAGTTATCGCAAGTTATAGGGTACATAAAAAGAAGGTCTGGTACCCAAAAACCACATATAACATGACTGTTAGAAATGGACACCACCAACAAAAGAACATCATTCTGATTTTAATAATAGTTGATATAAAATTTTCTGAGATCTTGGCAGACTCTACAATGATTAACTTGATATTAAAAGCAATTTTTGTAATTCAGCCATATTCAGTCACATACTAAGGCCTTGAAAATTCTGGCCAGATACTTTGTCAAAATTTTATAAAAGGATGTTCCCAGAGCATATAATTCACTTATGGAATCAAGAAGCATTTTACTTACAGAAATGCAGTAATAGCTATCATAAATTGAGAGTGAATAATCCAAATATACAAATGATTGCAATGATAAAGTGAAAACATGATCATAATCTGTAAGTTCTTATTCATTTTTCAGCTTTAACTCATTACCTAATATTGTTTGTATATTAACATGGCACTTACTACAAAGCACAATAAAATTATTCTTGACTGATGAACAACTTCATAAACTGTTCCTTATTCCACATTACAGACTTTTCTGTAATTAGCCATATGGATAAATGATAGAGAATAATTATTATGAGAAGCCTAATTGAGATAAATATGAATAGTTTTAGTTTGTGCATTCTTTTAAGCAGCTAAAAATTAGCACATGTATACAGCACCGAGCATATCAAAACACAGAAAAGATACAGTAGAAGTACCTATGCCATTCATCATTGACTGAAATGCTGTGATGTGGTGCATGACTGTACTTCAGTGAATAGAGGTTTTAAGACCTTGGCTTTGATGATTTTGAAAGGTAAGAAACACATACTAATAATGACAAATAATGAAATACTTTTATAGCTCTTTTAAAGCAATGTTTCTGAACTGAGAGTAACTTTGCCCTTCAGGGGGTATTTATTAATGTTTAGAGACATTTTTGGTTGTCAATCTTTCTAATTTTTACAATTTAAAAATTATAAAAACTTTTAAAAATTATAATTATATCGTGCTACAGTCCCACTATTGACATTTTGGGCTAGAAAATTCCTTATTATAGGGAGACATCCTATGCGTTACAGGATTTTTAGCAGTATCCCTGGCCTCTACCCACTAGATATTAGGATGCTATTAGCCTCCCTCTGAGGGACAGATGCTGCTAAAAATCCTACAACACACAGGACATCTTCCTACAATACAGAATTTTCTAGCCCAAAATGTCAGTAGTACCAAGGTTGAGAAACCCTGTTTTAATGAAAGCAATGTATTTTAATTATTTAAATCTAATGGGACTATAGCACAATCTAGCATTTTTAAATCATAAAATTTAGAAATTTCTGACTGACATTGTTATAAAGATAAAACAAGGAAATCCTTTTGCAGAATTCCTTCTATAAAAACCACTGGGTTACAAATATGAGGACAGATCCTATATAACACTGATATTTTAGACACATACTCTTGAGCTTTCAATCTGTCTGAATACCTTTTAAAATATTCTTTTCCCAACAAGTACATGTATAGTACTTAGAATTCACAAACAGACTTAAAATTGTTATATCTTATAGAAGTAGGCTAAAAGTGTAGTTGTGAGACTTCAAAATCTATTAATTAGATTGCGTTCACAAGGTAGAGAGACATGCGAACCAATAGTTCCTATAGAGAACATAAGCGCTTTACAAAAAAAAAAAAGTCAAATTTATAGTAATTTCACAACATATAAGCACAGCTGTGGTTAAAGAAGTCTTATAGGGAAATTTAGAATTTAGAAAACCTTTAATATATGTTGGAATATTTATAGAAGAGTTCAATGATAAAAGTAATAAAAGCATTTAGAAAAAGCATTACCTCTACTAACGCAGGAATTACAATTTAAATGCATTGGTCTTTTTTTAAGTCTCTATGTATGTTACAAGTATTTGACAAATATGGTTATTATGTAGTCACTTTTAAAATAAGGTACACATAAAACAAACATGAGTATACTAAAAAAAGCCTTTTACATTTGCATTTAAATTTGCAGTTTAAATCTAATTTTATGTTTGTTAATATATCACATTAAAAATGCTGGTCTTTTAGAGTATCACAAAGAATGTTTTATTGTCAACATTAAAATAATAAATTATTATGAAGTATAATTAGAGCATTAAGTTTAGATAGAAATAAAAATACTTGTGCAATTTCAATATTATCATATGCTACACCTAACCACCAAAGAAAAGTAAAATATGTATTAGTGAACATCCTATATCTTATGAATAGCAGTTTTTAAATCAATTTTGTGGCTAGGCACAGTGGCTCACTCCTGTAATCCAAACAGTTTGGAAGGCCCAGGTGGGAGGATCGCATGAAGTCAGGAGTTCACGACCAGCCTGAGCAACATAATGAGATCCCATCTCTACAAAATATTAAAAAATTAGCTGGGCATGGTGGCTCATGTCTCTAGTCCCTTTAGTTTACTCGAGGATGAGGCAGGAGGATCAGTTGAGCCCAGGAGTTTGAGGCTATAGTGAGCTATGATCATGCCACAGCACACTGGCCTGGGTGACAGCGAGACCATGTCCCCAAAACATTTTTTCTGTTTATTTTTCATAATAAAGTTATCACAGAATGAAATTATATTGCATAGTTTAGTCATGTCATTAGTTGGGCTAAAAAACAAGACAGATTATCTATACAAATATTAATGATTATGCAGTACCAAGGATAATGGAAAAGTCCCCCAAAAATAGTTCAATTAAATTTATTTTTATGTAATTTACATATTAATTATACTCGAGTAAGGCTGTGAAAATTTATTTTTATATTCTTTCACCTACTTATCTCTATGTTATAAATTATCCATGTAAATATTTAGGAAAATAAGCAAAATTATATTAAAAATCCATAATAATTTCCCTTTTCTGTCCTATCAAAGGCTATAATTTATTCATTAATAATGCTCAAACATAAAGACCTAAGGAATTTTTCACTACTTTTCTTTCTTTACTAATTTTGGCTCATTGAAAGAAAAACATTTCTACAAACACAACAGTGCATATTAATCAACTTAATAACAATTCATACTTGATAGTCATCAGTGATACGAAAATTAAAATACAACACTCATGCCAACTATGATTTGCCTCCAAGTCTGAGCATTCAGATTATAAACTCAGCTATTCCCATTAACTTTTTCTTACCGAGCCAATTGCTCCAGGCATGAAAATCGCTGTTTAGCATCTTTTTTTCTAGTTTTAAATATATACCTTTTATGTCCATGAAAGATTTAAAGAGAACATTTCATCTCATATGTAATATTTCCATGAACTTCAGTTCACACTTATCTTTTCTAATCTAACATAAATAATATTAAGATTAAAAATGTTATGTGTGATTCAAAGACTGTACAAAACCCTATCCATACTCATACCATACTGCATGAGATGAATCCAAGTTGGCCTGCCGTGTGACTGAGATGGCCACTGGCATGGGAAATGTGACAAGTAAAAACTACACATCAAATTACATTGGTATTTTGGCTTTGTGGAAAGATACTTTCCAAATGACAGATAATGCTTATGCTGTCAAAGTAATTTTGCTTAAAGTACATAGAATTTCCTTTTCCTGATATACTTCAGAAATAATTCCCACCAAGAAAATTTTCCAGGACTGATACATTCACAAATGTATGGTTTCATTCACGCAATGATGTAAAATTTTTCTTTTTTCTTCATTTTGGCTTATATAAGACAATTACAAAATCGGAAGCATCAGGACTAAATCTAAAGGCTTTGTCTGATACTTCTTAAAAGGCAATTAAAAATAAATTTATTCCATTTAGCAGTACTTAAGGTCCAAACCAAAATGACTGATATGAAATTAGATGTTACAAAATTAGAAAATAGGGTCAGTTTATAGGTCTGGTCATCATAATAAATTATTTAGATACTAATCTCATTGATGGCAGACCAGGCCGAGGGGTGGGGTCGCTCACAACGTGTGTTACAGAAAATTGTTTTATTGGGAGATACTCTCATAATCCTATAATGATGCTGGAAGTAAAATAGCTTAAACTTAGTGTAAAGCTATAATGTACTTTCTGAAATAAATGTTAGTTTTCCTTACATAAAATATAAGTAGGAAGAAAAATAGTATTCTAATTCAAAATTGAGTACTAAGTGTTCTCTTTTGTATTTCTTGACATAATATGGGATTGTGGCAGATATATTCTATCATGTTCACTAATGAGCCATTTCCTGTGTAATCTCCACCCTTTGAGTGCAGGCAGAACTTGTAACTTGCTTCTATTCAATAGCATCTGGCAAAGGTGATGGCCACTGCCACGATTCCTTTATATTATATAAAACTCCATCTCAGCGTACTAGAATGAGAGACGGTCCTGCTGGTCTTCAAGAAGAAAGTTGCCATGTGTCGGAAGGCCTGAGAGAGGGCCTCATGGTGAGGAACGGAGTGGCTCCTGGCTGACAGTCAGTAAGAAAACAAGGAATGCAGTTCCACAACTGCAAGAAAGTGAATTCTACCAACAGTTGCATGAGCTTGGAAGAGGACTCCCAAGCTCCAGAAAGAAATATAGCCCAGCTAATGCACAGATTACAGCCTCGTGAGATCAGGACCAGGGGACCGCGTTATGGTGTGCCTGATACTTGACCCATGAAAACTATGAGATACTGAATTGTGTACTCTTTCAAGCTACTAATTTGTTTTGCAGTAATAGAAAACTAATACAAGAATGAAAGTTATATTCACAGTTTTCTGTGTACACAGTATATATGGACATTAATTGGGTAGCAAAACTTGCAAGACATTTGTGCTTAGTAGTTGTAACAGTAATTGAATAGTGATAGACAAAGAACAGCAGGAATGCAAGGAAAAAGGGAATGTGAAAGAATAACATTTTGCTCACACTGAACAAAGAGAAAGAGTTCAGTTGTGTAATGTTGGGCTTCTGGGATAATGTGTGTAGCAAGTACATGGTAACTAGGCAGCACTAAATATATACTGGAATGAATAACAAATGGATGAATACATAAAAGCCTATTTTTCTCCAGGTGGGGCTAATGCATCAATGATAACGATGTTAAAAATAATATATGTATGTTATGTTCTATTTTAGAAAATGCCTCTAAAAGTACATTATCTCATTGGATCTTAAAATAATAGAGCAAATAGACCTAACCGTACCCCCCAAACCCTGTGTCGTACATGTGAGGAATACGAGGCTTTGAGAGGTTAAGCTCTCCAGTCAGTGCAGCTAAGATAAGGGAAGCTAGAGTGAAGCCCACACCTTTACTCCAAATGAGTGATTTAGCAGTGTGTCTCCTGCTGGTTCATGCCAGTGCCTGCTTTGGAATCAGCAGGCATGGGTTTGAGAGCAGGATACTCTCTACTGCCTCCTGCCCCATTCAGTTATAGAGAAGAGAGGGATGGGACAGGTTGCATCCAGATCATTAAAAGGAGAAACTACCAAGATACGAAAAAAGGTGTTGGGAGCCAGCTTGTTTCAGTCAAACTTAGGAGAGGAAATGTTTTTTGGCTTAGATAGCCTACAAGTTATATTGTATATTGTAGAGTTTAATCTGTAGGTGCAACTGATTAGTTGGGAAAGCTAAATGTTTGTTTTCTCAGTATAATTTCTATTTTTTTATTGCTGCATAAATTTTTATGCATGTTTGTATCTATCAAAGATTAAAATGACAAAATTTTAAATTTTTTAATACTACAGCTTTTAGCATTATAATACTAATATGAATTGCATATGTATCTGTCAAGTGAATACGTGATTAATATTTATATATCTTATATCTTGGTATGCATATCTATAAAGAATAAAGTACATACATACCTGGTAACAATAACTATGATAATAACCACTATTTTGAGGGGGAGGTTTGAGAAACTAATTTAGAGAGAAAAGTTCTAAATTTGCTGAGTCATTTGGGGGATATAAATAAAATCCTGATGTCTAGAGTATTTTTACACTACAGGCTGAGCCTGTTCTCATCAAAATCAATTTGCTTTTAGTGAAGGAGATATTCAACACAGTTCAACAGTTCCTACTTCCCTATATAGATCAGGGCATTTTCTCTTTTTACTAAAGAGTTATTTAATAGTTATTTTTGGTTATTTTTATTACTGTATTAAAAATTATTACAACTATCTGCAATGGACAATAATGTGTTACATGGTGTTAGATAATTGGGCTAAAATATTCAAACATTCATCCATAAAAAAAGAATGAAATCCTGTCGTTTGCCACAACAGGGATGGAACTGGAGGACATCATGTTAAGGAAATAACCTGGCACAGAAAGACAAACTTTGCATGTTCTCGCTTACATATGGGAGCTAAAAAATAAAAAAATTAAAAAAAATCAAACTCATGAAATTATGCTTTAAACAAAACTGAGCTGATTTTATTTATTGTCATCTAATTTTCTATTACAGCAAATTTACTGATCTTTTATTTGTCAAAACATCTCAAAATATATATGACTTTGAATAGATGGACTCTGATTTTTGTACCTTCTGCTAATATATTATTCTATATTTAATATATTATTTGATTTTTCTCAATCTCTTAAGTATCATCTAACATTTCTAGAGTTTTTCCTACATGTGTGACACTATTTTGTAGCTTTCTGGCATCATTTTTTTAACCATTTCTACAACATTTTGAGTTACATATTATCCATACCATCTTTAAGACAGAAGAGCTAGGACTGAGGGGGTTAGAAACTTGCTATAGGTTGTTCGGCATATAAAAAAGCTAAAATTAGAACCCATTGCTTTTTCTTGACTCCCACAACTTTCTTTCTACCTCCACTCATTGTTTTAATCATCAACAAAATTTTCTAGCAGGTCAATATATATCCTTACTCCTTTAATTGAATCCCATTTCGTCTGGCCTATTTATTTCTCCATGGCGAATTCATATACATTTTACATTTATGCCTTACATTTTCATATCAATATTACCATATATCCTCCTTTCCTATAGGTTAAATATCTTGAGTGTCTTCTTCACCTTCTACTCACAAATCAATTATTTATTCCTTTAATTTTATTTTACTAAGAATGCTCGGAAAAATGTGTCAAACTACCGCTAGCTAGAAGCAAACCCTATAATGTCACTTCCTTAGCAGGAACACAATATACAAGCAATATTTATCCTGACAGATGTCAGGAGAAGTGATAATGTTTCTGTGGAACTGGTTCTGACAATAAAAATACCTCTGTTACTGAGAAAGTGAATTCAAGTTTTCACCAAAACTTACTAGAAAGAAATTGTGAATTCAGAAGAGATTAAACCTGAACCTTATTTTATTTCCATAGTTTTATATTCAATTTATTCCTAAACATAAGGCTTACAATGAAAACTTGAATCATATGTAATTGCACTGGTAAAATAATAAAAAATAAAAAGCCATCTTATATGGGCAGGAAGAAACTTAGGTATCAAAGCACACTTTGTAGGATTTGCTCAGTTCCACGAAGTTCCAGCAGTTAGGATGGAAGGCACCTGGGCTTGAGGTGACAGTTACACCTTCTTTTGGGCTTCTAGGAGAAGCAGAAGAGATGGCATAATTGTTTTAATACTTTCTATTTAAGAGCTTGCTTATCTGAAAAAAATTAGTTTTCTCATGAAATGTTAATGTAAATGATGTTGGAGAAATGTTAAGTGGCTATGAGCCATAATTTATTTAAATCACATGGAGTAGCCCACTATATTTTTGCCCCCGTTCCTCTTTATTTGCCATACCATCTTTGAGAACAGCAGTACAGTCTCAAACAAAGTTGATCGAGCTTTTCTTTTTTAACTGTGTATCCTTTTCATTATAGTTAAGCTTCTGTTAGAATTCCACTTTGAAGCAAACAAAACAATTTTTTAAAAGATCTCATAAAGGAAGCTCTATTTTCAATGATTTCAAGATGCCAACAATGCCTATCAAATTAAATTCAGACTCATTATTTGTCTACCTGGCTCATGTGATCTGATCCTAACTTTTTATATATTCTGGTTCCATTTACATAATCTGCATTATAGCAAAACCAAACCAAACAAAATGCAAATAATCTATTGTCCTTCATATTAAATTAATAATCACTGAGAAGAAATAAGCAGAGCTAATTGGGTTTAAGGCCTAAGATTAAGACTCAGCATTACGTACTGTCTCATTTTACGGAGAAACGAGGAGGGCCAAACCACAAGTTGCCCTCCCCACTGTGCTCTGGTGGATGAGGTCCCCCAGCCAAACAACCCTCCTTAGCAAGGGGGTCAGGTGCAGTTTCTGCTTATCCCTGAGTAGAGGTTTCAGTTTCCTGCCAGTCTGAGGAATTATTCAACCAAGCCAATCACATCTTTCCTGCAGGAACCAAGGGCATCGCAACCTTTCGATATTAAAAAGCTTGCCTGCCACAGCTCCTAGCTGTTCACTGTTCCCAAGCACAGCCCCCATGTGGCTCTGCTGTATGTGATGTCCTGCTCCCCTGTACTTTGAGTCTATGTGACTAACAAACTGCTGTTGATCTCCTCTCTTCAGTATCAGGTATAGAGTTAAAATTCTATCATTTTAAGTTTCTGTGGTGAACACTGAGTGAAAAACAATTTATTAGTTTGGGAGTGCAAATTGGCAGAACTTTTCTGGTAAGAAATGTGATAACATGTCTAAGGAACATCCAAAATGTCCTTCCCCTTTTACTCAGTAATTTTACTTCTGCGAATATATTCTAAGGAAATAATAAACATTGTGGCAGCATTTTTTCATTGCAGCATTGTTTATAATAGCAGAAAAGGGGAAAGAGCATAAATGTCAATCAACTGAGGGATAGTTGAAGTAAATATTAATAATTAAATATCTACACAATATAATAAAACTAGTCATTAAATTTATGTTTGTGTAGAACTTTTGATGTAACAAGAAAATGTCTTTATTAGGTAATTTATACTATATTAAACATGTATGTGAACTACATTACAATATACTTTCAATTTTTAGTATGTGTGCACATGTATATAAAAAAGGTAGGAAGAAAATATAAATTATAAAATTATGATGGATTTTATTTTTAGCTTTATAATTATCACCACTACTATATTTTATAGGGAATATATGTCACATATTATACTGTTGTATAAAAATATATATACACATGCATACATGTACATTTATATGTACATATACAAGAAGGCTGAGAATGACAGACTCATTTAGCCATTTAGCTTTGTAAGCTGAAAGCTAGGTGGGGATTTGCCTTTGAGATCTCTAGCAAAGAGGAGGCAAAGTAACAAAAATCTTCACCAGGAAATGGGGAAGAATGTGTTTTCATTGGTAAAATTCTTTGACCAAATGAAGAGAAGCAGTGCAGTAAATTTTACACATACATATATGTATACATACAGTTTATAACACATATTTAAATATTCAATATATAGTTTTATGTATTTACTGTTTGATATACAGTAATTCCACTTCTTCAAGTATTTTGCAAGTTCTTTAAGCAGGTTCTTGCCACAGACTTTTCCCACATATGCCTTATATCTGGTATAAGGCTGACCCATATTCAGTATTACAGATCTACTGTTTCTAATGAGAGGTAGTCCTTTATTTATTGTAACTCTGCTTTTTTGTAACTCCATTTAATTTAAAGTAGATTTAATGGTTATAGAAGGTGGCAAAATTGTACTTTTAGTATTTTTATATTTTTATTGAGGATAGAACATGAGATTACATTTGTTGTTTGTTTTCTAATCTGCTAATCACAATATTATATCCTTGAGAAATATCAGTAGGATATATAGAACTATTCTTACCATGCTCCATCTAGAGTCTGAATATACATCTGTCTGAATCCCTTCTAAGTTTATGGATTTTCATTGTAAATACTTATCATTTTATAATTAAGGAAAAAAGAGGAAAATGTTATTTGTATTGGGAAAAATAGTTATACTTTCAAATTACACCACCAGATTTCAAAACTTAATATACAACTATATTAATCAAGGGAGTTTAATATTGTTATAATGATAGGTAGGCATATAGTCCAATGGAACAAGACTGAGAATCCAGAAATAAATAATTATATTAATGATAGATTGATTTTTGACAAGGATGCCAAGGTAATTCAATGGGGGAATTTTTTTGAACAAAATGTACTTACACAATTGATATCCATTTGTGTTTAAAAAAAAATGAACTTGGACCCCTGTCTCATACCATATACAAAAATAAACACAAAGTAGGCCAGAGACTAAAATGTGTAAAGCTTCTGGTAGTAAATATAAGAAACACCTTGTGACTTTGGAATAGGCAAAGAGTTTTTAATGTATCAACAGCAGCATGGTTCATAAGAGAAAAAAAAAATGGATAAATCGGATTCTATTAAAATATAAAATTTATGCTTTAAACACACTATAAGTAAATAAAAAGATAAGACACATAGTAGAAGGAAGTGTATGCAAATCATATACCTTATATGAAACTTGTATCCAAAATATATAAAGAACTCTTGCAACTCAATAAAAAGACAAACAACCCAAATAAATAATGGGCAAAAGATTTGAATACACATTTCACCAAAGAAGACATAAGCATTGCTTATAAACACATAAAAAGATACTCAAAATTGTGAGTCATTAGGGAAATGAAAATTAAAACAAGATATCACCTCCACCGACCCAAAAGACAGACATTACCAAGTATTAGCAATGACATGAAAAAAGTGGAACATGACATTACTGGCAGGAATGTAGAGTGGTACACTCACTTTGACACACTATTTGGCTGTTTCTTAAATAGTTAAACAGAAACCATACAGCCCAGAAATTTACATCAAGGAAACTACTCAACAAAAATAACATACTGTATATCCACGCCAAAACTCGCTTGCAAATATTTCAAAACTGGGAAAAATCTAATGGAAAAACAAAATGTAGACTCTACAAACAATGGAATATATTTAGCAATCAAAAGGAACAAACCACTGTTACATGCTACAACACAAACTCACCTAAAAATGCTCATAAAGTGAAAGAAGCCAAAGGGAAAGATTCCATTTATATCAGATGCTTAAAAAAGGCAAAGTAAATGAGTAGTTGTTGTTGGGCAAAGGACTCTGGAAGCAGAGATTGAGAAGCAGGCTCTAGGGAATTTTTTGTAGTGTTGGAAATTTCTAAAACAAGACTCTAGTGATGGTTGTACAACTCCATAATTTTATTAAAATCATTGAATTGTATGCTAACAATGGATATTTATGATTGTACTTCAATAAAGCTGTTAAAATAATAATCATCATCATAATAATAAACAGCTACCCACATATGGTATCGCTACCAACTAGGATTCAATAAGCTCTGTTATAATTTGTCTCCTGTTTTTGAAAACTCATAAAGACAGTGACTAATGCAGAATAGAAAATGAGCCACTATTTCCTAAGAAGACACAGCCATCTTTTGAAACTAAACAACATTTATAATGTTCTTCACTATTAAAATTGCTAATTAGGCTTTCTAGCTTTGCAGATGTAGCCAGTCCATTATGAAACTGTACACAGCAAATGCCTTTTTTAAAATCAGAAGAATTTCTTTGGCTTGTTTCAAACAGCTGTGTTTCTGGAACCATAAGATGGAGTTCTAAATTTAAGAAAAAAGGAAGACATTTTTGCACATTGCATTTGTTTCTTACTTTTTCTGTTCATTTCTCTTTAAAAGAAGAGGAAATAACATTTGTTGAGTACATAGTAAGTACAAGATTTTGTGTTAGGTCCACTTACAATTTTGTGAGATACATGGAGTCTGTCTTATTTTACAGATGAACAGATTTACTCTCAAAATTTAAATAAGTGTTCAAGCTGAATTCCAATGCAGGTCTTTATAATATCCAAACTCATTACTGATTCTCCCCACTCTACTACCTTATGCTTTGTTCAAGAAAGACTTTCAAAACCATTGTATAGTTGTTGATAAATGCCTATAACTACATCTTCGTAGTTAAAAGTTAAAAGATCAATTTCAAAGAAAAAAAATTATGGACCATTTTATAGAAGATTGTATATATACATTTATCTTGTTATATATATACTGCCTTTGTGAAACAAGATAAAGATATTAACTGAGGAGATAGTGAAGAATAAAATATAGTATGCCTCCTCTTTCAGAGTGGAAAATGATCATTACTGAATTTTCATTTGGTTACATAAGATAGTAGAAATACTGTGTATTTTTTATAATATCTTCTAAAACATGTACATGATAAATACATACAATTTTATCTGTCAATTAAAATATGTACTAAATTAAAACCATTAACATATGCATGACAATTATAGCTAAGAAATAACAATAAATCCTAATATCACCAAATAATTCAGTCAATCAAGCTACGCTTTTGGTTGGGCAGTAAATGACACAGAGACTAGCCCAGCGGTTAAGTGCTCTCTGCCAGCGTTTCCCTGCCACTGGTTTAGAACTCTAGACACTGTTTGTCAAATATTGCCATTTCTGGCTTCCAACCTTGCATATACATGTATGCAAAGCAATTTAAAGTACTGAAAACTCATTTGAAAACAATACAGATTGTTTCAAACATTTAATTTAGTGGGATCATTGTTCCCAAGGACACATATTAAATATACTCAACAGTACAGGGTAAACATAGCAAGGAAACTATTTTTACTATTATTTTTGGTAGCTATCAAAAGAAAAAGAGGCATGCAGAGAGATGATATAGTACATTGCTAGCAAATTTGTTGTTCAAAACAATACTCCTTTTTTCTCATTCTGTAAAATCTATATACAGAGGAAATTGAATTTAGTTTTGAGACTAGAATATTTAAAACAAGAAATCAATAGCACTTATTTTTGTTATTCTTACATTTTAAAACTTTTTTTCTAGTTGAAGTAAAAGAAGCAAAAAGAAAAATAATGTGTTGTAAAAAATAAATAATAAGGTTGAGGGGATAATTCCCTTAATATAGCATAAAAACAATAATACAGCTAGAAAATAGGTACATTGAAACTGGGTCTTGATGATTTAGAAAAAATGATTTGAACATTTTTATTGTACATCATGAAAAAATAATTTTGGCATTGCTGGAAAGTATTATGTTGTTTTGCTTTATGAGCTGGAGGACTGCAATAGTTTTTAGCAAGTAATTACTTCTACAAAAAGAGCCCTAGGTTTTAAGATTCACCCCTGGAATTTTCAACAGTACTTAAAATACAGTCTGAACAGCAATAAAACTATGAAAGGTTGAATTATCTGTCTCTGGCAGAAGAAAAATTACCTATTCTTAAAAGGAAAACAACATTAGACTCCTAATCGATTCATTCTCTCTGAAAATAAAGAGAGGAAAATTGCTCAAAGCAAAACCTATTCTACATCCACATGTTCCATTTTCTAAAATCTGCAAGGAACATAGCAATTGCACTGAAGAAATACCTCCTTTGTTCTTTATTATATTAATACTTTAAAAAAAGTACATATACCATGTTGTATCTACTATCTATCTATATATCAGTATATATGTATATATATTTATGAATGTTTACTGTTGATGTACAGTGTCCATGAAACTCAAAGAATATACTTGAGTGAGCATATAGGTAATGTTCATCTTTTGAAATTTCATCAAGCTTGGAAAAATTTATACTTAATCTCACTGATTTAAATAATGAAATATTTGTCATATAAAAATTCCATTATCTTTCAAAAGTTTCAAGGTCAAGACAGACAAAGGAAGACTGAGGAACAATCAGATTGGCAGAGATGGAGGAGTCATGACAAACAAGTAAAAGCAAAGTGGGATCCTGAATTGAACCATAGACCAGGAAAAAAAAACTCAGTGGTTTAGTGGGAAACTCCAATTTGCATAAGGCTTATAGATGTTTTAATAGTATCGCATTAATGTTAATTTTCTGGGTTTGATCACTTTATTGTGGTTAGATGTTAACATCAGAGAAGCTGAGCAAAGAGTGGGCAAAAGAAAGGTCTGTATTATTTTCTGAAAGTCCAAAATTATTTCAAAATAAAAAGTTTAAAAATTCCATCATCAGCTTTGGTTTATAAAAGGACACAAACAAACAAAGCCCAGTATAATTGACAGTGTTCAAATTGAGTAGGTATAGGGAAATTGTTCCTTAGAAGAATTCAAGATAGGTTTTTACTTCCTGTATAAGACTGTTTTAAACTCATAAAACCAGTGACCATATTACTTAATAAAGCAATAATTATGGAGAATTGCTAATAGTATACATATTGAAAAACTTCAGTTAAAGAAAAGAATGAGGTAAAGACATACCATTTAGTAACTTCTCATATTAATGATCACGTCATTAATATTTTTATGTTCAAATGTATAGCCTACATATTTTTTTTCATTTTCCAACATACAATTTTTGATAGAAAAAGTGACGTTTTCTAAAATTTAATGAGCCATATCAACTGAAGTCCAAATATCTGTGCATACATGAAGCTGACATTAGAATAAAAAAGGCTAGATTATTTGATGTGCTTTACCTGAAACTGTGTGATCCTTAGAGTCTCTTGTTATTTTTATCCTTGCATGAGGAAAGATGTAGTGCATGGTCTTCCCATTCATCTGTATAATCTAAGACATACATGTGATAAGGTGAAAAATCAATGTTAAAGACACTTACAGTGCAATATACAGAATTAGACTTGTTCATTTAAAAGCACATTGATTAAGTCAATGAAAATGTAGTAGAAGGTTCTCAAATGATGGCAGTTTTAAGCATCATACACTAATACTATATGATGATAATATTGGTTTCTGAGTTCATTATGGTTTTTGCATTTATAACCAATTGCTCTTGAAAACTGATTTGTTGTATTTGGGAAATTAATGAGTGCATATAAGAGGTTCTGAAGAATGTTTGTTACTATAGTGGTATGTAGTCAATATTAATGACAGTGGATAGACAATGTATATGGAAAATTGCCAGCTGATGATTTTGCTCTGAACAGCCTAGAAATGGAAAGGCATTTTTAATTATCAGCAACTAAGCAGTGCTAAGGGAGGAAAGCTGGAGAAGATTCCCTCACTCCACATCTCTATCACCATAATTAGGATGGCTATATATTTAGATTGATTGATTTTATCATGGAATTGCACTTCTGAGCAAATCTTCTAGAAGTTTCAGTGTATACTGGATGCTGAGACTAATTCTGTATAAACAAATAAAGTATTCTAAGGCTATGTTCATTCTAACACTTTCAAAGCCTCTTTTGTATTCAAAAGTTGTGCTACTGATTGTGTTATTTGTCATAGACATTCCTTAGGGTAGAAGTAGTACACTTAAAGCTACTGTTGCAATTCTCATTATTGAGACTTCAGCTTGAAACTACTATAGACTGCCTTATCTCTGTTTCCACCTGGTGAAATGAGGTTTCCGATACAAAAGCAAATTAGCAAATACAAACTTGCACTTTATATTTTATGGAACTTTGTTTTCAAAAGCGATTTGTAAAATAATGAAAAATAGAAATAGTAAAATATTTATTCAGAACTATATTAACAAGATTTTATTAGCATGGAGTCTTGTATCTATTGCCTTAGGAAAATTTTTGACTTCAATTACAAATGAAATAAAGTTTACTATAGATAAACATTTCATGCTACCTATTTTAAAAATGTTTAAGAAGTGTTTATGAATATAAACTCAAAGGATTAAACAATTCACAACCAAAGAGATGTACATTTTGTAAAGGAAGACTCCTTGGAAAACTTGTGTGATTTTGATGTGCCCTAGTAACTTCAGATGTACAATTGTTAGAATTCTGGATATTAAAAGAAAATAGGTATTAAAAAAATGCCAGCTAAAATTATAGCCTTTAGCCTTTATTCTCTTTAGAAAACAATAAGCTTAATCAGGCCTTGGATAAATATAAAACACTCCCCAAATAACAGCAGAATCCTGTTAAGTCCAGGAATATTATGAGAATCTAGTATTATAAAACAAAAATATTATATGCAGGATTATAGAAGTATCAGGGTTAGTGCAATCATTCAATGCAGATAATTCATACTAACTTTATAAACCACTGAACACCTTACTCATATCCACAACAATAAGAGCTTACATTTTTCTTCTTTCTTCCTCTCTCTTGCCTCCTGTTCTCTGTTCTCTCTCTATCCCTTTGTCTTTCTATCTGCCTCTCATTCTCTTTTAAATTTTCCTCTTACCTTCTTAGCTCTACCCTCCCACTTCCTCCCTTATCTTTTCTCCTTCTACTTTCCTTCTTCTTTGCTTCCTTCTCTTCCCTAATTTGCACTTAAGTCTTTATTTTTTGGGGGAAAATTAAATTGCGTACGTTGAAAATTCTACAACTATTAGAAACAACTAAACTTTTAGATAATTCATTAAAACTGGTGGATGTTATTTTATCTCAGATATATGATAATTTCATGCATTACTTAATAATTCTTTTTAAAAGTTATTTTTTTTTGCCCACTTGGTCAGAAATAAACTAAGTAAATACAATTTTGCTTTTTAGTATTCTTTCCACTATGCAGACTGGGGAGGGGTTGATGTAATCTCATAGCACATCTATTACATGGTTTAGAAGAGTAGTCAGGTTTCCTAATTTTTTCAGGAGAATTTCATCAGCTAGCTAGTATCACTTTTTAATTTATACCTATGATGATGTTAATAGAAGAGATGTTGAATATCATCATTTTTATGAATGTTGCTGTCAAAGCAATTTCCTACAATCGCTTTGTAGGAATTTTCAATACAATTTCCTACAGTTTCCGAGACTGTCTACAACCAGCTTCATGAGTACACTCAATAAATCAAAAACATAAAACTACCACAATCATGATCAATATGACTAAGAGTCTATAGAAAGCAGAGGCATCTGTCTCCCATGTATGAATGAGATAAATCTCAGCTTTTTTTCCTAACCATTGCAGGTGAATATTGAGAGAGTCCTATAGCAGATGGGGTTACGGTGTAGGTGTTACTACTGCCAAACAAGAGTAGGAACAAAGCCAGGGGGCAGCACTGATGTCAAGTGGTTCTCCAAATCTCATCATTATCTTTTGGTGATCCTGCATTGACAGAACTATTGCCTATATGCCTCCCAGAAAAAGGATTGTTCCTCTTCCCTAAAATGCTTCAAAGTAAATTATTTTCATGAATTGAGCCTTCATACTCTCAGTTAACATGCCTTTTATTTATGCAGACATTCCCTCACTTCAACACCATGCATGCTAGATACAAGGGAGAGAGTGCTCTGCTGGGTTCCTAGCCCTGTGCTTGGGCACTGTATACATATATACCACAGATGCAATGGAGAGCTGCTGCTTTCCAGGTGCACACAGCCCAAGGCATAAAGCACTGGGTACAACTGGAGCACAAAGGAAGCACACTTACCCCATATGTGGGGAGGTGGTGGCGATAGTGTCAGGGAAGTCTTCTTGCAAAATGGGGCGTGTACATGGACACCTGAGTGATGAGTAGGATTAGCCAGGGGAAGAGTGGAGGAAAAGTATTCAGGGAGATACATTCAAATGCCCAGAATAAAGAGAAAGAGTGGCTCTTTAAGAAAAGCTTAATGTATCTCAATGCAGCAGTTAAGTGAGAATTACAGAGGATGTGGGCATTAGTGCAGAGTAGAGGGATTTTATAATAGGAAGTATTGACCTTTACAACCATCCTGGGAAAGATATTAGTCTTATTTATAGATTAAGTGACTGAGGAAACTTTTAAAAAAAGAGGTTAGGTGATCTGTTCAATTCACAAAGAAGAGGTGAATTTTCACTGAATAATACAATACAAAGGTTAAACATAAATATATATTAATATATATGGAGGAAAACATGGATTTGCAGATTTGGTTTATTTTTATAGTTAATATGATTGTGAATCTAATAAAAATTTTCCAGAAGTAGTCTTCTACCCCTCTAATGTATGTTTTACATAACCTGTTTTTAAAAGCAGATAAATTAGTGCTTGCATTAGTCAATTTGGTTTTATTACTTATGCCTCCAGAGCCTTTTATGAGCATAAATTCTTGTTATGCATAAGTTTTCAAATAAAAGTATCTGAGTTTACTGGCACCAAGAGTTCAATATTATCTTTTTATGATTAGAGATGCAAAGAAGTTAATAAAACAAGGATGCCATTTTGCTATTCTCCAAGCCAAAATATAGTTATGATGAATTAAAGAGAAAGACAGTATTTGAAGATACATATTAATGTAAAAAAGCATAAATTTTGGACTTTAAACTTTTGAACTTTATGTAATTGAAGCATACGTTATCTTGTGTGCAGAGTCTATTTGGAAAAACTATAAAGAAAAGCAAATAAATCATTTTCACAAAAGTCAGCATAATTATAGCTTTTTTGGGTGAGGGAGAAGTTATGATCGGGGAACACATGGGGGTTTCTTGGGGCAGGCAATGTTACTTTCCTTGGCTTGAGTGGTGGTTATCTGGCTGTTCGCTTTATAACTACTTTAAAACTTTATGTATTTTCCAGTTTGATAACTGCATAGTTTTTTTGTTTGTATGTTAGATATGAAAATACAGGTATAAAAATGATAAAAATATAAAAAAATTACATTTAGCAAGAAAATACACATGAATCTATTACATTTACCTAACAAGAATCCATATGTTTTCTTCTGTATCAGATATAGCAATATATTGTTTAACACATTGACTGCCACACTAGAAAAAAATGTTTTTTCCTTGGGCTCATAGTGTTTTATTACAAAAATAGAACAAAAACTTCAAAAACAAAATGATCCTTTCTAATTTAGTGAAAAATTGGTTATTTTTTATTGTCTTCTGTGTGTGAGTTCTATAAAACTTGAAAAATAGTTCATGTGGCTCCCAAGGTAGAGACGTGTGAGTTACATATGCTTCATGGGGCCTTAGGCCCCAAACTAGCATGAGTTAAATACAAGTCACAAGGCAGTTAATATGTTAAACTATTAAGTACTATATACTCAGATCAAACCATAAATCTGTATATATTAGTGACAGAAAATAAGAAACAAAAATGTCTTCAAGGATATCCATATTTCATCTGCTTAGAATAGAATTTTAAAAATTATTATTTAGGTAGATATAGATTACTTATTATCCTTAAAGAATATTAGATAAATTAGTTGGAGAATACTATTCTGAGTACCCATAGAAATAGCTGTTTTGGGAAATAAATGTATTGGAGTTGTTATTTTTCAGCTCTCCAGTTTATATTGTTTATCTTACTATGATTTTGTTAAAATATTTATGTTTTCATTGACTTGATCTAGCTTTGTGGGAAATACTAAACTTCAGAGAAACAAATGATATGGGTATGATATAATAAGTATATCATTACAGAGAGATTCTTATAATAAAATATGTTTAAGGAGGTTATTTTCAATTGATAAATGTATTACTTTAGTAATTATAGATAAAAGAAAGTAAATATAAGATTTTTAAACATATTCATAATGGTTTTATTAATTTTCTTATTTATTAATTTTTACTTCCCAACCAGATCTATTTGGTGAGAGTTGAAACACAATCATAAATACAATTTTAAGAATAATAAGATAAGCTAAGAAAAGTATAATTCAATACCATCTGATACATTAAAAAGAAGTACAAAGAAATGGAATTATGTTGACATATTTATGGAGGTAAACACAACCCTAAACCATAAATGTATTAAAGATATCAAAAACTAAGAGAATATTTGTAATATGTAGAGGAGAAAGATTTCTAGAAATTAAGATAGCATGTAGAAACATAAAACAGAACAAAATTCTGAGAAAAGGAAATTCTGTTTAATGGCTAGAAACTTGTCCATAAAAACTGATGTTGCTTAGGAATAAATGAGATTAGACAGTATTTATACATGCAAAAGCATTGTTTTCTTTTATATCTCAATATGACACTGAATTAAATTATAGTAAGTTCATATGGATCTTCTTAGTTGTTCAGAATATGGTTGTTTTCTTTATCAATGAATAATTAAACAGGATTATTTAGGAGTTGATATAAGTGAAATAACAATCTCTTTTGTGGATATTTTAATGATCATAATGAGTACATAACTTGCAAATATCTGATCTCCTAAGGCAACTGATGTAAGGTCACTGGATTTCCCAGAGGAATCTCCTCCAATTTATCCAACTATTAATCTACCAGGTTTATTTTAAAATTCAACTCAAACTTCACCTCATTTGCTCTAATGTGAATAAGATGAATTTTTGAATCATATGTATCTAATTGTGAAATTTATCTCTAAGTTTGTTTCTTCATCTCTAAACATATGTTAATGAATAACATGTACTTTATGTGAGTAGTTTTGCAAATAAAATCTAAAATGAATGCAAAACAACTAACATTTCCATATAATAGACCCTCTAAAATATAAGTTCCCTTTTCTCCTCCAAATGAAGTCTTTCTATCACAGCTGACATGGTTTGGGCATTTTTTTATTTGCTATTTCTTAGCATCTGGACATACTGTTATTAGAAAGCATTGAATATCACTCAAATCTATTTTACTCGATATTCCATAAGCTCTCAGAAGCTCAGTCTCTTCTTGTATAGCAGTGTGGGATTTGTTATACAAACTTAATACTGATCTGTTGGAGCAATGAATCACTTAAATTGCCTGGAAGAAGTATCACAGCTCTAATCCAACGTCCAAAAGTCATAGCTGATGTAGTAGTACACTTACTCCTTTAAGTTAATGGAAAAAAATCATTTGTGAAATTGATTGACAAATATCCCATTCATTTCAAAATAGTGAGACCATTCTAAAACAGAACTAAGTCCCTTTTTTATATATAAATCTAAAGCACATTGCTAAATATAGCACTTACTTGCTCTTGATGTTGACTGAGTGGTCTAGAGTGGACCAATCTTTCTGGCAGTTTTCGGTCCAGACCGTGTCCATTTTCCAAACGAGATTCCCTGGGTTTATCAAACCAATCTGTTTCCTCTCGACGCAGATGATAGGCTTTGGAGACCAAGCAAACATCAAACACTTGCAACCACCACTAATGCAGATGATCGAAGGCAGCAGACATTCTGTAGTACTAACATGCACTGGGCTTATAAACCATACATGCATTTCAAACACAACTCCTAATGGGACCAGAAAAATTATTTTCATATTATGCTAAAAATAAAATTATGTCAGAAATTTGGTACCAAGAATAACCTGGAAAAAACAATGCTACACAGATATTCACAATCTCAGAACAAAATAAAACACAATCAAATTTTAAATCAGGAGAAAAAAGAAATTTAGATAGTGATGGAATAAATAAATGAACAAGTGACCAATCCTTAAAAGAGTCATTATATTGAACCTCATTCCAGCAATTCCTACCTACATACAGTCTCTCTCATACTCTCCCCACAAACCACACTGAAAATCAAAAGAAAATGAATGTATTCCTTGAGTATGAAAGTTTCTGTCACTTTCCACTATTACATCAATCCAGTGCCAGTATGTGGCTGTTTGCTTTAATATTTTCTTGAAAATATGACATTCTATGACATTCACAAATCAACAAAACATTTATTTCTAAGAGAATTCCAGGTGTTATTGCTGGGGATAAATGTGCCATGGGCACTTAGTGGTCTAATATTAAAAATACATCTACTATAATTTTAAAATAAAAACAAAATGATTATTTTCTGGAGAGCACTAATTTAGAAATCAGATTGAAAAGCTGTTTGCCTGATTTTTATACTTAAACTGTGATAAAACTTGACATCATAAAATATTTTTCTGAAAATGCAACCATATTTAAAGTACACAATTATTATTTATAATTTTTCATCTCATTCATTAGTACTTTTCAGGCTACTACATAGTAACTGAAAACCTTATTGAATATATAGACTTTGACTTATTTTAAATTATTTTATCCTTTGTAAAAGGATCCCTACTTAGTAGTTTCTGGAATGCATTGTTACTTCCTAAATGGCAGATGGAGCAGCCCTTCTCAAGTGCTCATCCTGAAAGATTTGTTGATGATGCTGTCAACCTACGCTTTCTTGAAATTCCAGCTTCTACAATGCCATTCTATTGAGTTCCCTTCTCTATCTCATTATAGTTTTCTCTTTCTGTCTACAGCCCTACCTATCTTCTCTTCCAAAACTTTCTCCCAGTCCTTTTCCCCCTAGACCATTTCCATTATTTCTTTGCCAGCAGGGCTGGCAAACCCACAGCGCATGCACCACTACTCACCTCTATACCTCCTATGATCTTGGTCAACACTGCTAATTAGCCACAGTATTTTCCTCCAATAAACACGAAACGAGAGATGCTATGTCATGGTTTAGGCACTCTCAGATTTGAGAAAATACAACAGTACCTACCTGGTTTGTGATTCAGATGTACTTGACTGATCTCACCTGTTAGACTCTAAGCTGCTGGAAGGCGAGGCTCATGTCTTTTTTATTTTTTTATTTTTTTCTCCCTCAACACTTAAAAACAATCCTTGCACATGGCATAACATTCAATAAATATTTATGGAATGAATGAAGCATAGAATAATTTGTCATTAACTAGGCAAAGTGAAGTATCCTAATGTTGATAAACACATTTTAAAATAAATATTAATTTGTCCTTTGGACTTCATTAATAAATACGTATTTTTTTCATAATCTACTCAACAATTATTATGGTTTTCCATAGTCTTAATTTGAAACCAAGTGACTAAACTTACAAAAAAATTTAGTGTAATAGGCAATTGATTAGGAAATATAAAATAAATCTATTATTTAATTATCAGTCTCTGAAGACTTATCTTCAACCACACTAACACTATTTTGTCTTACTTCTTATAGGCTTTTATTACATATTTCTCATTAAAAGAAAACAATAATCCACTCATATTTTAATAAATTAATATTCTGATTAATATAGTACATAATTTTATTTGCCTATATTACTTTCTCAATTGCATTAGAAATACAATTCTGTAAAATGTGTATTTACTTTGGCTGTGTCTATAGAAAGAAAGTGGAATCTCAACTGGACCTAAATTTTGTTAATTTATTTCCAATTCTGATTACATACTTTGATTTTCTATTTCTTATAATAACCCTATATGTAACTGAATGAGGATATCTATTATCCTTCGCACAGGAATTTATAACCAACCAAGAGCAATCAGATTAAATAATCTGCTTTTTTATTGGATTCTGCCTTCATCATTTAGAGCCAGTTATACATACATGTTAATCATTTTAATGCAATGGTCTGATCTTCCATGGTAGAACCTTTAAAGGCCACTTTAAAAATTAAATTTTATAACAGTAATAACATTTTCCAAATTAGTTTATATAATTTGATGGAGATTAACATCTCTTTTTAAAAATTGATAATATTTTCTTGAATACCTAAATGTAAAATACAAAAAAGTTATTTTTGGATCTAGTATTGTTCACAGGCAACAGTTACATGAATAGTTTAATTTCTCAGTATCTAATTCTGATCAAATTTTTTTTAAAAAAGACTATGTATATAGTGATACTTTTTTGGGGGGCACATAGGATAAACATTTTGGAAGAATGTTTTCAACAAAAAAATCTGTGGTAGTAGAAATAAATATAACATTCTTCAAGCTAGAAATATTAAGCAACATAATTTATGTCTACCTAGGTTTTTACCTCAAGTGAGGTATTTCAAAATTAACTAAAGTCTTACAGAATATATCTAAAACCCATCATATAGTCCATAATATATTAATTTAGCATTTAATTAAATTTGGAAAAAGCATGCAACAAATAATTTGAAAGCAATTAAATTTGCTTTTTTCACATGATAGTAAATAACCTATAGTATGTTATACTATTCAAAGTTATCTTAATATCATTCAAATGCAGATATAGTATATATTTGCTAAAAATTCCTTAAAAATATTCCTCACATGAGTTCATAAATGTCAGAAGTTACATGATTGGGAAAAATAGTTTCTACTTTTTCCCTTCAATACCCAAGAAATTCAAAATTTCAAAAGAAACGTAGACCATGTCTCACTAGAAGAAAAGTTACATGTTTTTGCGATATGGAAGCAAAGAAAATATGTAACATTTTACTACATACATCTTTTAAAGATAAGCACTATAATTCACATACATACTATTATATATATAATTCAATTTGTTATAGTTGTCCTTTGTCTAATTCTATATGAATATGCACTTTATGAATAATTTTCTTGTCTGCTTAATTTTTAAATACATTTTAATTTCTTCTAAATTTTAATTGTTTACTCCTTTAGTATCATCTTTACACATTTCACAATTTTGTATGTTGCATGATGTCTCATCACCTACTACTTTATTGATTTTTCAATTATCTACTTTAACAATTTTTCATATAGTCTTTGATGATTATGACTTATATGTCATCCAAACAAATAAATGAGAAATAAAACAGTAATTTTTTATAAAGTATATGTAAATAACTACTACATATTGGGATATCTAGAAATGTGTATATATTCAGCAACATGTTGACAAAATATCTGTGATGAATCAATGAATTTGTCATTCTTTCCATATACATGATTATCACGAACACACAGCCTTTAAGTGTTTACTTACACCATAGACCCTCCAGAGTTTTTGTTTTATTTTATTATTCTACAGATATGACTATTGAAGAGCCTTCTTACTTTTCTGCAGTAGTCATTTTATATACGTGTAAAATGTGAATTGTAAAAAAGTAAGGAAAATATTAAAGACTATTTCCTGATACTATGATAATTCTTACTTAACTATGAAGATTCACTCAAACAATTGGCTAAATAAAAAAATAAACAAATTGAGTATTCTACTTCATTGACTGTTTGCCAATAAAAATTCGTCAATCCAATAGCCTGCAGAGAAGAAAACAAATCAAAAAATGACTGGCCTACTAGAATTTCACAAAGAAAAGCAGTTTGTCCTCCCGACCCAATGATTATTTCCATTCTGTAAAAAAAAAAATCTAGATTTGAATTTGTAAAATCATATCTGTGTCTAGATACAGAAGGAGAAAGAAAATCCTTTTCATAAAAACATATATTTTCCTGTGAGTCATCAAGAAAGATGTTAGATGTGAAAGGGGAGATGTTCATGTTAGCATAGTTCTGTGATGTCTCCAAAGGCATAAAATAATATTTTATTTCCAGAACTCCAACCACACCTACATTCAAACCTAAACCAGAGACGAGGGGAAGAAAGAACCAAGAGTCATGAATCCTCTTGGTATGGGCAAAGCTATTCACATCCTGTACCACTTCTCCCTCATCTTTACAATTAGACTTGAACTAGATAATTTTTAAAAATTTTATGGATTTTTTAAACAAAAATTACTTTAAATTAGTTATTTAAGTATGTACTTGGGTTAAAGCACTTCTTCAATATGAAAAACAAGCAAAACAATTTGGTGCAGAGGCACACATAGGATAATATAAAAAGGAAAGCCAAGGAAAGGCTAAATGAGCAAATGAGGAAGGTTTGAATTCCAAATAGCTAAAGTCACAAAAGTAATTTACAAATTTTCAATTTTAAATCTAAAGAATGCTTCACACATAGTAATAAGATTATTTATTTTCAGTATCTTATTTAGTGCAAAGCTTCCTACATGTAATGCAAAATGTACAAACTTGTCACTAATTGTAATCACAGTGAAAGAGAGATACATGTAAAACATAAATCTTTTATTTAAGGAGAATTATAAAATTCTGCATTATACTAACAACAAGGACTTATCCCAAAGTTTCCCAAAAGAGAACATCCTCTGAACTAATCAACACTGATCTCATAAAAATTCCATAAATATTTCTCTACTACAAAGTCTATCAGCATAGTACTTCATAACTCTAAACTTTAATAATTTCACAAACTGAAAGAAACTGACCAGTAACTTTTAAAATGCATTTTAAAAAATGAAAGAAACATACAATGAAAAACTTTCCAACTATGGATTTACAGGATGACCATATTTTATTGACAGAATCATTTGATAATGGTTTTAAAAAAGCCAACACCAAACAAATCAAGCAAACAATCAAGAAACGGAACAATAAAAGAATAAACTGAAACTAAATAAAGAAAAGCATGCTACAAAATCTATACACAAGATAAAATTTCCATTTATAAGAAATGAAATTGAAGTGAACATGCAAAAGACACACCAAGAAAAGTAGAATACATCTTTGGAGAAGGATAATTAAACATGCAGAAAAATAAGAGTTTGAGTTTTGAGGGAAACAGGGTAGTTTGAGGCCCAATTTACCTTCGCTGTCCGACATGGCATGTTGGAAGTCATCCATGATGAATGCTATGTCACGGTCATAGCCTCGAGTCCGTGATTCTTCCCTCATATGTTGCTGAACTTCGGGCAATGAGTGACTTGATCCAAACTGATCTCTGGTGTCTGCAGATATTGGTGGCAGGGGTCCAGCTGCAGCCCTGGCCATTCCCATTGGCTGACCAACAGGACTGAGTGGGCTTTCTTCTTCAGAATTCTGGGCCACAATTGGTATTCGTCCTCTACTCTGACTAATTGGCAAACTGGTAGGCTTAGTTCTGGCAGAGGGTGATGCATGGCCAAAGGAAACGTCAAGAGCTTCAGCCTCTTGAGCTTTCAGTCTAAGGGAAGAGCTAGAAGAATCCCTTTTAATTGATAAATCAAGCCCATAGACCGAGGAAGGTCTCGAGGAAGGTCTTGATCTGCTACCACTACTGTATGGCTTATCTGCTTCATCCTGCAGAGCTGACCGTATGGTATTTCCTAAGGTGCCCAGTCCTGAGCCAAGAGATGATCCCATAAATTTTTGTTGGTCTGTAATATTTTTTCTGAGGCCAAAAGTGATGTCATCTTGAAGAAGCCTTGCCCTGGAAGAAATGCCACCAATGGATGAAGTGCTAGAAGTCATATAACTCGAATAATCAGGTTCAAGGTCTCTACTTTCTTGAATAGGTGAAAATTTTGACATTTTAGGGTCAATTAGTGATTTCTTATGCTTTGATTGCTTTTGATAAAGTATGGCTGCTGGTAATTGTTTTGCTGCTTGTTTTTCAAGTGTGAGTCTACTGATGCTATACTTTTCAGATTTTGGAAAATGTCTGTAACTAGTATCAGCATGGTAATAATGTGAAAGACCAGCAAGGTGATCTAAGCTCTCTGTCCCTCTACGAAATTCTTGCTTAATCTGATGTTTCAGAAGCTTTAACTCATAAGGATCCTCCATTGGATCTTCCTCTGCTTTCACGTAACTATGCAATCTGGAAGAAGTCTGCAAAGGTGCTAGAAAATCTGTCACTTCTTGAGACCTACGTGTCTCAGTGGTTCGAAGGAGACGGTCTGTTTTTGACAGATCCTTTTCATGAAGGCTAAATGCGGTGCTTAATGCTGCTGTTCCTTTGGTAATCTCGCCAATGTCATCAATTAGGACATAATTTCGTGGAGTATGATGATCGATATCTGCGTAGAATGAATCTGCAGATATGCTTGATATTGGACTGCTTGCCATGCTGCTTCTTTCCTCCAAACCTATTCTTAAGTCCAAACTATTGTACTTACTACCAAGATGAGAAACAGCATATGTATTATCGGTAGAAACAGGTGCTATCATCAGGGGTTGGTTGCGAATTACTTCATAGTTTGAAGTTATCTTGGGCTCCAGATATAATGTAGTTTGCCGTGGTTTCTGTTGTATCACCATCATTTGTGATGGTAGCTGATAAGAAGGTTGTGGGGTTGGGGTAGGTTGAGCTTGAGGCGTGAAGGACATTGTTGCCACAGCTTGGAATGTGGGCTGAGTCTGGTAAGGTGAAACTTGCTGATGGAACAAAGTTTGTTGCTGAAAATGGGACTGTTGGGTGTACGGGGTGGGTGCCTGAGTAGGAAGAGCAGGGGAAGAGTACTGGTACTGCGTGTAAGGACTTGTTGGAGGAACCAGTTGAGATTCTGTTTGGGTTTGTGGTGGTATAAACTGGCTGAACTCAGTTTGGGGAGCAGTTCTTGGTCGCTCAATGCCATGCTGACTTTCTATTCGGGTTGGTCTGGCGCTGCTCACTTCGCTGTCAGACATGTAATCACGATCCTCAGCTACTCCCTGGAGGTAGGCTCGCTCTCTTTTTTCTCTCTCCTTTAATAATGCCTCTTTCCTCCTGTTAATTCCCATTTCCAGGTACCGTAGCTTGGCATCAATTTCCTTTTCTTCTTCATCAAGCTCTGCTTGTTTCTTTCTAAGTTTTGCAGATTCCCTTTCCACAAGGTCAAGCTCTCTGTCTATGTCCTGGAGAATCTTGGCTCGTGCCATAGTGTTGGTCCTGCAGATCCTTCTCCTGGAAACTGTGCCCATGGTGCTGTATGTCGACTGAGTACCCGTGGAAGTCTCCTCAGGAGGGGGATTTGGCAGAGTTCTCTTAACCTTTTTCTGGGCGCCAGCAGGTGTCATGGTTTGAGAGCCTTTTGTCTATAATCAAGTAAACAAAATATAGTACTTTATTATCAAGGAAAAAATAAAGACCAAAAAAACTTCATAATTTACATTTAATAAAATGATTTCATGTCTGTTTTAGCTATCACAGCATAATAAAAATTTTATATATAATTTCAAGTATTGATCACAAATGCAATTAACAGAAAAATAATTTTTTATTTTTTAAATTGGTTGTTTATTATAACTCATATAGCATTTTAAGTGAGTTTTGAAATCAAGCACCAAGCTCATTGTTTATATAGGCTTATATTTCAGACTTTTAAAAGAACTCTAAAAACTCACTTTCCATCTAAATTAGTATATATGAGATTATTTACAAAATGTATTCCCAGAGTGTTTGTGTTAACCATTTAAAATTTAAATTACATTTGTTGATGATGTTCATTTACCACGTTAAGTTCAATAATTATATCTATATTCCATTCCTGCCTTTATCTCTTGGAGTGGTTATCATTTCTATTCTGGTCCTGCAAAGTCTTGAAATGAAATCCTCAAATTTTATAATGTCTTTTTTTTCTCTCAAAAAGGAATAATCTGGACAAATTTTCTATATTTAATTTTTCAATATTTTCATGACTATTGAGTTTTATGTCTTCTTTCAACTTTATTATTCTTTAATAATTTTAGTTTATTCTTAATGCTTTAGTAACTTCTACATGAAGCAAAAAGAACTGACTGCAATAGAAATCCATTGGAACCTTTATTTAAATCAGATAAAGTGTATAGCTTGTGAGCTGTCAGCTATTTTCAATTTCATTTGGTTAATTTGTCATAAACTTGTTCTCTAAGAACCAAAGACTTGTAGAATGATAGTTTTAGGATATCAAAAGACATAAGAGATCATTTCTAATATTTATGGTTAAAATAAACTGATGTACTCAAAGTTACCCAAGTATTCAGCAGCATATTTACAACTAGATCTCAGGACTTCTGCCTTTCAGTTGCATGTTCTTTACAAGAGGTTTTCTTTTCTTTTCTTATAATCCAAAGACATTAATTCTCTACTCTTTCCCCAGTCACCAAATACTGAAGGCAGAAAAATAATAGAAAAAAAATGAGTCTATAAATTTTGGAGCTGATAATTATACCTTATTCATTAGGTCACATTTTTACAGGACTCTGTGCTTTCATTGCTTTTTTGTTATTTCTAAATTCATTTCCTTTGTGGTTTTATCTACTTTGTTACCCTTTTTCTGCTTCCTTCATATACCACCCCCCCAGTGGTTTCCTAATAGACATTATAATATGAAACAACATCCTAAAGATTTACTAAAGTTTATGTGTATTTCCAAAATCTAAAATATTTGGATGGAAATGAATAAATGCCTTCAGTCTGTGAAACAGGGTACAGTGATTTTGAAATTGTAGTTTGTTTCTCCTCACAAAGAAATCTCAGGGAACATGGGGAATTAGAGCCTTCAACGCAGCCTTCAAGGCATGTTATTTATTCTCACTCACCCTCAATTATTTTCATTTTATATAATGCTTACAATTAAGTCATAGAGTTTTTATAAAGATCAAATGAGACAATTGTGTTAAATACTTGGTACGTATTGCAGGTACCCATTGAATATTAGTTCTTTCAAAAATCTTATTTCTACAGAAAATTATGTTTTTGATAAACCTGCATTTCAGATTAAAAAGAATTACTTGTAAAAAAATATGCATGCCATACTTTTAATATCAACTGACCATAATAGTAATAAAATAAACATTGATATCTTATAACTTTCTTAATTAAAAATTTTCCAAAATACTAACAGAGAAAATACTGCCCAGAGAAAGCATTATATATATATTTGGACAAAGTTTTTGTGCCTAAAGTGACCAAAGCACACAGTATTTGTTTTCAATAAAATTATCTGACAGAAAAGTCTATATTATAACAAAGTGGATTCTTAAAATTTCAACTTCTGGCTTCTATTCCCAAGAAATCAAAGGGATTATGTCTTCAGAGAGAAAGTAATAGTGTTTTCAAGCTGAAATAGTTTCCAATAAAACTAGTCTCCCAAACCCAGGTTAATTAAGGAGGTGATACTATCAGGGGAGTGTTCTAAAATCACTGTATTGTTGTCAAATGTAAAGATAATTCCTCCTAAGTGACAACAGGTACATTCCTACAGAAGAGCCCTTTATAATATAACATCCTATTAGGAGACCCCAAGTATGTGTGCAGACCTTGCTGTAGTGAAAGAATTCTTATTAACCATTCAAAATACATATTTTCAAATGTGCATTGGATATGAGAAATATTTTTGAGCAATAATATGAGAAATAATTTTGATAAAAAGAAAAGCAAAACCAATCAAACTTATTTGATTTCTAGGCAGTAGAATTCAAGAGAAGTAAATGTTAGAAATCAATTTTATTCACTTGGCAAATCAAGATATCCTTCAATCAAACCCATTCATTCATTTATCCCTTCAGCAAAAACAGTATTGCTGGATACCATGTGCTGGGTACTGGCATAAAAATGATTCTTAACAACTATTGTATTAATAGGCTGCTATCTTTTGACATCTTGCAATATAAAAAACAGCTTTAAAATTGCATGAACACTTCTAGAAATGTAAGAGTATATTTGCCTTCAATATAGATAAACAATCACTTTTTAACATATTCTAATGGATGACTGTTAGATTCTTACAATAGCTCAAATATCCAGACTCTTGACTTAGGAAATGGAATTGGGACACATTCTTCATGTATTGGACTAGTAAGGGTGAGCACTGAAGACTATAATGTCTAATAAAGATACATCAAAGGGAGAAGAATATCACATAAAAATTTTGCTTGAATCACTTTTTCTCCTATGACTGGCTTTGTATCATAGTGCAGTATTTATAGCTAGGTTTTTTAGATATGACACTTAAGAGCCTATAACAAGTTTAGTGATTGATCAATGTTTGTTCACCTTTTTATTACTTAAACACAAGAGGTAAGATTTTACCTTGTGCACAGGTACAATATACAACTATTTGTACTGTGCAATTTGAAAAGAACTTTTAGCTTCTTCAGGACTTGAATTTATCATCATTATTAATTTCTTTTGACTATGACAATGTTGTCCGAGGTTACTTTTAAGTTGTCGGTAGTGATAAAACATTAGAATACCCAACAACCATCTCTTTATCCCCTTCTGGATAGAAGCAATACGATCTAGTGTTTGATAACACAATAGGTTGACTGTGGTTAACAATAATTTATCATATATTTCAAAATAACTAAAAGAGTGGAACTGGAAATTCCTAACAAAGAAATGATAAATGCTTGAGGTGATGGATATCCCAATTAACCTAATTTGATCATTACACATTGTATGCTTGTATCAAATATCACATATATCTCATAAACATGTATAATTATTATGCATTCATAATAATTAAAAATACAAAAACATTAGAATAGAATACAAGCTGCAAAAGGGAAGTTATATTGGGGATGAAAATGGAGGATTATCTTGACAACAGCAGAGGTCATAAACACAAAAGCCTACAGGAGCCAGAAGGCAACATGGGTGAAGCAGCTTAGTATGAGATTAAGAAAATGGAGGTGGATGTGTCGAGCCGAGTTTAAGTCCCATCTGTCAAGGCTGGCTCCAGTAGATTATTGTGAAGAAATAGAGGCCCCGTATTGTGAGATCTTCTATTTTGTTCAAAAGTAGAAAGACCCAGATTTTAAAATTTTGGTCTCTATTTTAAATGGCTTCAAAACTTTGTTGAGGCCAAAAAATACCAAGGTTTTGGGCTGCACTGACAGTTTGAAATTTCTTTTCTAAAGAAGAATTTTCTAGCATATGTGGGGTGCCAACTGAAAAGCCACTTGAGTCACACATGGTCTTAACGGCTACTTGAGAGAAGCAAAACATCAATAGGTTTTAAACAGTGAAGGAGGATGTGGGAAGAATACCAGAGCCCTACAGACAAACTTCAATTCTTTATTAGGCTTTGCCATATTCTTTGGTTAAATCTTAAATATGAGCATTCATGCCTTTCCCTCCAAAGCATACTATTTTCTTTTCTATTGTCCCTAAAATACATAGCTATTCAATTCATTTAGATATTTATTAAGTGCCTCCTCTATTCTAAGCACTTTCCTAGGCACATTTATACACAAAAGACCCAAACTGTAAAATTATTAAAAACCCATAGATTTAAATTTAAGTGTGTACATGTGTAGAGTGTTCTTTGTTTTAGGATTGATTAATGTCACTTAAAAGGACAGACAAAAACATATGGAGAATTTGCACTGATTTCTCACCAACTTACATAATTTAAAAAGAACTTTCAAGACCTTAAAAAAATTCTAAACTGGGTATTTAATTCTAATTAAATCAATATAAGCGTTCAGGACTCCAAAACAGAGAAAAACAATATAATTTACTTAGAAAACATCAAGAGTTATATAAAAGAAAGTTTATCATGATTTAAGGTGATGTAGCTAGAAGACATGATTAGACGTGACAATACAACAGTCTAGAAAAAAACCTGGTGTTTAATAAGGTTTTCCCTATTGACCACGTTGGTAAAAGTCATTTTCAGATAGATCTAGTGCCCTTAATCAGAAAAAAGTATTGTTCTAAATATACTGGATATATAAATTTGAAATATTTTAAAATAATTATGCAAATAGCAGACAAAGGGGAAGGAACAAAAAAACCCTAATAACAGAATGGGCGTATAAGGGGGACTGGAGAAATAGCTAATTATAGATTGTGATACCAAAGAGGTAATTAGAAGATTATTGGAATAACAAGCAAATAACCTTCAGGATAAGTTTTGCTGTCCAAAGTTATTTTAAAGAACATTTTTCTCAGGGGATTTCAGATATATCATGCAATGTATACCATTTACATATGAGAAAGGAAAGGAATTTTTGCTTGTTCTGAGGTGTTAGGAATAGAAGTAAAAATAATAACGGGTGAGGTATATGAATACACTATCCTAAGTACTGTATGTATATGCATTATCTCATCGTCAAAATATTCTAAATGCAATCTAAGGGTGAGAAAAACGTATTTTTTCCCCCAAAAGTTGAATGAGCTGAAAATACATAGGGACTATTGTTTAAAGTCCCTTGACCCAAATTATTTATCGATTATTATATATAATAAATATGGCAAAATTCAATTTATTTATTCAAATAGTTGCTAAGTATAATTCTAAAATACATTGTTCTAGGTGCTTGAGGAACAGAGCTAAGAGGTATGAGACGGAACAAACTTATGTCTTGCCCACAAAGAACTCGTAAATTGGGAAATTTTTTCGGAAATTATTGTAAAAGAGGCTACCTCAGTCTTTTGCTAAGTCATTCTTGGTGTCAATATCAAAGACATACTTCTAAACCACTCTACTGCTAGCATGACTTAGGAACGTATTTTTTTCTTTTATAAATATAGAAAGCCATACCTGCTGTCAGAAATAATTATTTATCATGATAATATCTTGGATTTTTGATTTGTTCTTTCAGTTAAGCAGGGAGGATCTGTATGAAGGCCTTTTAATTTTAGATGATGGAGATATGTATTCTTTTCAAATAGCATAATTCCATAAAAATATATTAATAAACAAGATATCTGGATATATAACCTCTTAAAAGGTTAACCATGTAATATGGCAGAAGATGAGTTAGAAGAGTAGAGAGTATTGGGACCCAGATAAAAAGAGTTTACTTTTAGCTTGGGGAAGGAAAGATATACTAAGACATAACAGGAAGCCTTGGTCTTAAAGAACGGATGGGCTTTAAACAGGAGAATATTTTCTAAATGGAAGGAACAGTATGAAATGTATATTTTCAAAGAAATACAAAGATAATCTGGTTTAATTTGGGGCTAGTGATGCATATACCTGGCAAATGAAAATATTAATATATCCAGACAATGTTCTAAACAGAAGAAAAATGAGAGAGCAAATAAAATGTATAGGAAAAAGCCAAAACAAAACCTTGAAAGCTGTATCTGTATTAAAATCTCAATTCATTCTTTTTCTTCTTTTACAGATGGAAAAGGCAACCCTGGTTATTACATACTGGTCAAATTAACTCCAATACCATATGAAATACCAGGGCAAACCATCAAACTGTAAATGTGCAATCACTGGCAATGACTTGCAATGCAGTGTCCTGGGTAGTAATCTGTGTGGCTTTGTCAAAGAGAAAATTGTGACAGCCCAATTTAATTTCCTTCAATGATAATGTGGCAGTCCACATAGATAACAGAGAAGCAATAGATATAATCTAGCAGTGCTTCAGCAGAACATTTAATGTTTTTCCATGATAGTCACCAACACAGGTTTGGCCATAAGAACGGAAAATGGTAATATAATTTGTCAGGGAACAACATCCAGACCATGGCCATTCATGGTCTAGCATCAAAGCAGGTAATTAATCAATGTTTCTCACCCTTGACACTAATGACATTTTGGACTAGATGATTCTATGTTGTGGGGGGCTATTCATCAGTGCACTGAAGAATGTTTAGTTGCACCTCTGATTTCTACCCACCAGGTACTATCACCATACCATGTTGACCAAAAATGTCACTATGCATTGCCATATGTCTCCTGGGGGAAAAATAGTCCCTAGTTAAAAGCCACTGATGTGGGGGATATTCTAGATAAAGTCTTCAGAAAGAGATCCCTGGTCTATTGTTATTTAATGTATCTATGGACAAAGAGAATACTGCTATTTGTATATCATAGTGCCTTAGTCTGAATGGGGAAAGCCAGACTTCTTAAAGTAACTGGAAAGTGGTGCCTTAAAAAGAGAACTGGGCGAGATAAAAAGTAAAATAAAAAGATGCATTCTAGGATATGGTAATTATCTGAGAAAATTAATGAGTATGGGAATGTACCCGATTATTTTGCCTTGTTATAAAATTTTATGACCCTAAAATTAATCCCTTTATTATACAGGAAACTTCTTACCTGTTAGATTAATGTGAACTAATATTCAAAAGATATTCAACCAGGCTTTTTATAAAGTAGTTTTATTAGAGAACAGGGGAAAAAAAACTAGCTGTCTACAATTATGAGAATGAGCCCACTTAGTGCAGAAGATTAATCTTACTAGCCTAACCTCATAAAAACCTGGAGAAATTTTCCATAACTGCAATAACTATAGAAAACTTAGAATGTAAGAATTGTCAGTCTGGCTGAAAAATTATGTAAATGCTGGCACTTTGTTAAAAGTTGCCTGTTACTCTAAGTCTATCATAATGATGAATAAGACAAGGTCTGCACCCTTTAATTGTGCAATAAAGCACACAGAATTTGAGAGTAGAAATTGCTTTCAGGATCACTTGCCCCACCCTATTTGAACTTTCCTGATCTAGGAACTGCATTTACACTGAATACAAGAATAAGACTTTAAAAAAAAAATCTTGGTAAGAAGAATACTACTCATACATACTATATACACACTATTCTATTCTCTGACTTTATTTTTTTTTTTTTTTTGCTCTTGTTCCTGGCCATTCATTCTTAGGGTATAAAGATCATCTAAAAAGAGCTCTGCCTTTTAAACATTAGGAAGGGAGGTGAAATATGCAGGTTTTCACCTCTCCATACAAGATATTAATAGTTCCTTAAAATATATAAACATAGGTCAGCATATTCCATTAACTTTGGGAATTGAGGGTGGAAGAGAATGATGAAGTTTAAGGCAAGCATAAGGCTGAAAATAAGAAAACATGCCTTTGCACACCCTTCCATTTGAATTGACTGGAAGCAGAGTTTCGCTCTGCGAAATGTTAATTAAAACATCAATACATCTTCAGGTGGTCCCCGCCTGAACCCAAACAGCAGCAGTTGCCAGTTTTCAGTCAGCATAGCAGATGAATATAGACAGATTTGGCAGTCTTACTATCCCATCAAGAATGTGTTACCAAAATAATCCATTATTTATCACCATCCCTCTATTCTCTACTCCCACCCCCATGGAGATAAAACATACATGTTCAGTGAAAAGGCTCGAGAATTTCTATTGTTTTTAAGACATACAAGAAATATAAAAGATAACAGAGTGATCTGCAGAAAAGTAAATTCTAAATGATACCACTTATGAAAAAATACTTTCAATACTGATAAAACATTTAAAATCCATTTTACATTGTGATGGGGCATGGTGTCTTACATACATAAAATAAAGCCATCAAATTTCTTTAACTAGAATACTATGGAATAGTTCAATAACTCTTTCCATGGGTCAAAGCAGTAGCTAAACAGCATCATCATCATTATGAGAATATCTTTGAATTATTGAAAAATGATAGATATCTCTATCAATAAACAGTCTTGAATCTCGACTGCAGTGGAAGAGAATTTGCCATTTGCGAATGTAATTTAAATTGATTTTAAAATGTAGCTTTTCTCTAATCATAAGACTCTAGTGCCAAGAAAAATGAGATAAACTAAATTATAGGACCCTATTAATAAGAGAATAAAAACGAAGTAATACTTAGAAGTGGCACACTTACAAGTTATTTCTTAAAACATACTAGTATAGACAAAATATTCTCCAATTAATATTGTGAAAATAGCACTCGACGTTTCACCAGACATCTTTAAGCTTTTCCTTAATGCACCTCTTGTCCCAGTTTGTTTTGTTTTCTTGCTGAAAGTCATTGCTCTTGGGCTGAGCAGTCAAGCAGAAAACTAGTTTCTACCTCACTGGACAGAAGCATTAGAGATGCCAGTCTGTGTGACATTTATTGCCTTATACTTTCTGGAAAGTCCCAAAGAGATTAATTTCTTTTCTTTCCTAAAATCTGTGTGAAGTATTTTAGAAAGCCCTCTTAGAAGTTTTTTAAGGTGAACATTTTTGATCTATGTATGTGTGTATGTGTCTGTATTTCTCCCTCTCTTCCTTTCTTTCTATTAAATAAGATGGCCATACTACAACAAATGGGCAAAGTATATTCTGTTCATATGATTCTTGGATACAGTTCACTACAATGGCCACAACATGTAGGATTGTGTTCCTTTTTTTCCTGACTGGAAACTGCTTTATTCAACTGTCACAGATATATATAGAATTTAAGACGCATATTCACATTTTATGACCAATTCCTTCAGAGAAGTGTTCCACTTAGAATGCTCGAGTGAAAGATGAATTCTTCTTCAAACTCAGTATTGTTACTGAGTTTGGCCTGATCTAGTACCATAAGAAAATTAGGACCAAATGTACACTGCCTTTGAGGTTTTCATCTATCATTTTTATTATTTATAAGTACAGGTATGAAGCAGTTATCACACATATGATCCTGACTAATTCTTTCTCTTCCATGAGATAACCACTATTCTTTTTATCAATCTGTTAATTATTACTCTGTCACGAAGAGGTGCTAGCTCTTTTCTAGACAATCTATGTATGCATTCCTGCTTTTAAATTTTCAGTCTTTCTCTGTCTTGATTCTTATTTCATAATTGGAAAATGAAAACAGCTACCTAGAATATGTCCTCACTCTAAGCCATCTCTGTGTTACCACAGTCGGCATGTCAATCCTTTTCTTATTTCTCCACATTTCTCTACTGATGATTACATGGCATCCAAATAGTTTTGCCAGGATTTCAATGATCTGGTAACTCCCTTACGCATCTTGTTTATTCTTTCTTTTCATCATGGTCTTTTAAATCTCACAATTTACCAAAATTACTTGCAATCTCCCTACTTGTTCTTTACTGCACTGAATCTTTATACATACCAATTAATATGTCTTTAGCAAGTATTTATATTAATAGCTTTCCCTATATATTTTTCAAAATATTTAATTGTATCTTATACCTGTCTTCAAGTGCATACTATATTTTTAACTAGAATACACAAAGTTTCACAAAATGAAGATTAGGCTTTATTGTAAACACAATGCTGTAGTTTGCTTCCTTTTAACTTTAAAAAAGGGGAGGGGTGATTTAAATTTATTTTTCAACCCTAAAAAAATCACTAATTAAATTTGAGTCTCAGTTAAAATTTGTTTACTCATTTATCTATTAATATTTGTATGAAAACAGTCCTTATATGCATGGGTTATTTATTTCAATGAGAATATGATTTATTTGTGGGTGGGTAAAGGAAAGCCATGCTGACCAATCTTTTTTTTAAAGACAAAATTTGTAATTTAGAACAGCATTATTGAATAATATATACAGGTTTCCAATATTTTAAAATCAATGTCACATAGTATTGTGATTAGGCATAGACACGTTTGCTGTATTTACCTTAAGTAAATGTTTAAACAAAAGAATAATATGTTTGCCTACTAAAGTCACTGCTAAATGGAAACGCACTTCTAAAAGTGTTCATGTAACAAACAAAATGTATCATATTTTTGTCAGTAATTTAGGTCACTCTGTAGATAAATATTTTATTTATTTATGTAACAGTGCCCATTTATTCCAAATTTGAGGAGTACTAGGAAAAAATACATATCAGTTAAGAAACTGCTTCAAGAAATTAAAAATAATTGAAAACAGTTAAAAAATGGTGTAACAAAATTAATTGGACCATGAAACAGGAATATTTTAGACATGGGCATTAAGAACAAAAGTGAGATATTTCTGAAATGGAGCAATCAGAGGCTAGCAGAAGCACGGGTGGCAGAGTCCAGATGCAATTGCTTATCCATGCCACATCCTGTACGCACAGAACAATTATACTAGGTTATAGAATAAATTATAAGAGAGAAAGTAAAATCTGTGAGGGTGGATTCTTCACAGTTTAGGAACTAAAAGAGACAAGGTAGTAGTTTGAGGGTGAGTGTTCTGAGAAAGAGCATTCCTTAGGGAAGAAAGAATAAGTAAAACATAGTCTGAGCATCAAGAGCGAAGTTGCGGGGAGTGACAGGACGTACGAGAGAGAAGAGAAAGCCGATAATGATATTATTTAACCGGGGATAATACATTATTTCAATAGTAATAACTAAAAGATTTAAAATATATCAAAGCTTATGACATTCTGAGCCTTAAGGGCTTCATATATAATATCTTACTAAATCTCTGACACATTTTATTAGAAAAGAACGATTAGTAATTCCAGATTTCAAATATTTATAACTGTAGAGACATTATGTAACTTGGCCAAGCTTCTGTCATTAATAAGTGGCAAAAGTAAGGCTTAACCCACCTTTGTCTAATGCTAATGCTAAAGTTTAAGCACGATGTAATTTATTTAAAGCTCAAAGTTTTAAAAAATCAAAATAAACTACAGTGAAAATTTCTACATTAGTATATATGATAAATAATGAACATGTTTTAAGACACTGTGTTCTTATCTGATATATTAAATCAATTCTACATTTAAAGGTTCAGAGGAAGCAAATAACTATGAGAAGAAAGTAAACAAATTAATTATCAATATAAAATTTATTTTCAATTTTCTTGACACACTCATCTGAAATTTTTTAAACTATCAATCCTTGTTCTCTAAACATAATGTGTATTTCCTAAATTTCTAGAAGATATATTCAAAGCAATTACTATTATTTTATGAAATGAGCTGGAATCATTGTGGAGGAGTCTAACATTAAATGTATACGTATTTGGAATTGGTGAAATCGAACTGTTTGTCTTTCTGTCCATCCATCCATCCATCCAATATTTGATAAATCTTAATTTGGTGCCATGTTCTGGGCTAGGCTATTGTGACATAAAGATGAATGACCCTAGTATTGTTTCTGTTTTTATGTAGCTTTCAGAGCTTAGAAAAAATAATAGAGACATTTCACAAAGAACTGTAATTTAACATGATAAACTTCATAATAAAAGCTCATATGTGGTTCTTAGAGAGTATGGAGGAAGGTGTTTGTATCTCAGGTGGAGCTAGTGAACATAAGGCATATAAGGAAGTAGCCTGCGTGGTAGCTCTAAATGGTAAGAGGAAAACCACAAGGTCTATAGGGGAGAGATTTTCTGGCAGCAGAACACATGAGCAAAGGAATGAAAGTACAAACACACCTATGTCCCAGGACCTATGATGCCAACTGCACAGTGCAGAAGCATGCAGAGAGGGAGGGAGCAACAGCATCAGGAGGCGAAGCTAGAGAGTGATGTATCAGACCATGCCTTGAATGCCATGCACATTTTAGACTTCATCACGCTAGCAATAAGAGTCACTGAAGATACTAAGAAATGATACAATAATACGTATTCATTAGGAGATATATTTGGCAGTATTTTACTATTATGAATAGCATGAAATTCACTAAAAATTTTGACTGATACCAAATTGCCAAAGAGGTAAATATTAGCATAACATAGAAGCACTGGATTCATTTCTACAAAAGTAGAAACTAATATTCAATAAGGTTACAGTTGAATACATGAACTCTGATTTCTGTGGCAGATAATTTCTTACCTAAAAATTATAACTCTGGTCTCTGATTTTCAGTTTAATTTCTTTCCCAAATATTCTAAGGTAATACTTTTTGGAATTATAGTTACTAGTTTACATGCTTTTTATTAAAATCAAAGAGTGTTTCAAAAGTCCTTTGGTTCCTTTTACAATCACACTGAGGAAGTTTCAATATTAAGATCTTAGTAATGTACTTACTTATGTAACATTTGTGTTGTGTTCCACACATGAAGACAGACACTCTACTAGGTTCTTAGGGTGGAGGGGATGATAGCAAAAATCACAATCATATAGAACATTTAGGGTAATGAGATAGAAGAAAAAGAAAGCACAGTTAAGGAGAAAGGGAAGGATGAAGAAAAATTCACCATCTGAAAAGGAAGCAAGAGGGACAGTTCTGGATGTTACAGAGAGGCTACTAAAATTAAGGCCAACACAGCAGCTTTGCATATAGAAATTGGGAGGTTACTATTTTACTTCTGAAATGCTAGGTTTTTAAAAATAACTTTTATTCTCTAATTATGTATTATTTATTTGTATATATACATAGATTTATGTATATTTATATGTTATAATGTAACTAGCCATATTTTTATTATACAAACATGTCTATTATTGATAGACATATTTTCTATGACTTAAGATTTGCATTTTATTGGATGATACATATTATTCTTATGTATCTTGCTTTTGGAGAATTTAAAGGCATTTTAAAGGCCTTATTAGTTCTAAATTATTTCTAACACTTAACCTACATCTTTCCTTGCTTTCCTGCCTCTGAAGCCAAGTCTTTGTAGTCATTCATGATACCATTCCTTCTACGAATATGTATTGAGAAGGAAGTACTGTGTGCACCAAGCACTGTTTTTGAATTTAGGGAAAAACTAGGGAAGAAATTCCCTTTTCTCATGAGAGAGAAATACAGATATGAAATTATAAAGTATTAAAAACAAGTGTGATAATGTTATAAGACTAGGAGAGGGGGTGCTATATCCTACAGGTCCAGAGTCGGGTGAGGATGTAGGATAGTTAGTAATTTAAACCTGGTGGGAGTGCGGGGGAGGATGGCATGTGACAGGTCTAGAAGGGTGGGAAGGTCCCTGTACGCCATATTGACAACTTGTAAATTCAACCTCATGTCAATGGGAAGTCGTTGAACAGGAATGACTGGATCAATAACATTTACATATGAAAAGCTACATTTGGCTGAAATGCAGAATAAACAAGATGGAAATAAAAATAAAAGTAGGAAAACAAGACCGGTTTTAATGGTCCAAGAGAAAAAGACAATGTGCTTTTGGAAACGTGGTAGTAGGAGGTATTAGAGCTCAGACATATAGAAATATTAAGGATTTCATGATTTGTTTGTTATCACCTCATTTCAACTTACAGTATCCTTATACGGTGGGTACTATTATTATCCCCACTTTATAAATGAGGAAATTTAGGCAAAGCAAGGTTAAGCAAATTCCTCAAATTCGCACTGCTGGCATATGGCATGGAGGGTTTGAATTGACAGCATGAAGACATCTGAACTGAAGCATTTCTAGAATACAGCTCTTAAATAGAGCACTTAGGATGGAAGTCTGTGTTAGTTATCAAACTCAGTCTGAGGTGTAACAAACTGCCTCAAAATTTAGTGGCTTAAAAGAAACAGTATTTGTACGTAGATACAGTTGGAGCACTATGTATGTACTCTCTGGACTACTTTGACAGAGTATGTTTTTGAATGTAACAAGATAAGTCAACTTGAGTGGTAATATATTTGGGGAAATTAGCTCACTACAAATTGTGACTGTAAACATTGTACTGTAAATGCTTTATAGTTTTCCCCCAATTAAAAAAAAAAAGAAACAGTATTTGGTATCTTACATTTACTGTGGGTCAGCAATCCAGGCATGGCTTAGCTGTGTCTTCTTGCTCAGGGTTTCTCATAAGACTACAATAAAATTGCCATCCAAGGCTGTGGTATCATCTGAGGTCATAACTGCGGAAGACTCTACTCCTAAGCTCACTCATGTGGTTGCTGGCAGAATTCAGCTACTGGAGGGCTTTTGTACTCAGGGCTTTAGTTCCTTGTTGACGTCTCTTGTTACCTTCCATGTGGGCCTCTGCAGAGATGCTCCAAATGGGGAGGCTTGCTTATTAAAGCAAGCAAGATGAGCCAGAGAAAGAGAGTACGAGCAAGACGGGAGTAATAGTCTTTTGTAACTACTAATCTTGGTAGTGACATCCCATCACTTTTTTTTTTTTTTCATATTCTACTCATTAGAAACAGTCATTAAGTTCAGCCTCCATCCAAGGAGAAGGGATTCCACAAGGACATAAACACCAGGATGTTAATGTTGATTGGGAGCTATGGAGAAGCAGTCTACAGCAGAACATAAATTGGCTTTTATGACTGACTACAGGGGAAGTATATGGTAGAGGGCAGAATCAAAGAGGACTCCTTGAGAGCATGTAAAATGATGACATATTTGGTAGCTAAAATTTCAGGTAGTTTGTGCCTTCACTGTGATGTAGGAAGTAGTATTATCCACTGTGATCAAGGTAGCAATTATCAGGGATTGAAGGAGAGTAGAAAATGAGAAAAGCAGCAGAGTAAACTTTGTAGGAGTGTTTGGCATTTGGGGAGCGGGATTGAGGTTGGTGACTTTGAACTTTTATTCAATATTTCCACTGGCGTGTCTTTCTCTGACGGTGTTCAATAGGCCAGATGTAGATAAGGAAGAGGCATATATTTGGATTCATTCAGGGTAAATTCTTTGCTTGGACCTTGATATAGATTAATGGCAAAAGGGTTGTTGATATAGTGAAATTTGGATAAACAGAGAGAAAGTAGAAGTTCCAGTGGACTAGAATAAAGGTGAACATGAAGAACAAATATGATGGAGGTACTTACAAGAGCAAGCTCTTAGACATAAGGTCTACATGTTAGTGATATGTATGATTTCTGAGTTAGATAATTTTTAGGTAATTTTAGGTATGAGAGGAATCGTAGGAGTGATGGACAAAATGAGGGAGAAGCAATGATCACTGGAGATGGAATTCAAGAAGCTGAAAGAACAGAGAAACTAGGTGTTAAATTAGCACCCTCACAGATGTTGAAGTTGTTCAAGATCTGGCAGGAATTTTGATGGTGAGATATCACAAAAATGGAGTCACACGACAAGAATGCCTAAAGATGAAACATGCTGGATTGCACTGTTAATGCAAATGTATTCTTGGAGAGGAAAAAAATTCTCAGGTTCTTTATGCTTTCCTTTATATTTTTGCTTTGAAAAATAAGTTTTGAGGTAGTTTGTTACATAGCAATGGATAACTAATATGCTCACTGACTTTTCCCACATTATTGCACTTCCGTATATGTCTGTTTATCTTGCTAACGATTTGCTCTCACATTCTCTTGACAGACAGTCAATCTATGCTGACAAGTTCTCCCTGGAGAGGCTGTTGCATGGGTAGACTGTTCACTGTTTGGTTTCACCTTGCCTTTTTAGGTTATTTTCTGTTGCAAAGCCCTAATTCAAGACCCATAAATGACTCAATGTGGAGTTGCCTCGGCCTTCTTCCCTGGCTGACAGTTCCTGTAGGGTAAGATTGGACCAGTCCTTGTGCTGCTTCTGAGAAATGATGATAATTTATCAGGTTGTTAATTAAGCAGCAAGGGAAAACTTCCTTGTCCTCATAGTAATTCAAGATTTTAGTTGAAACCTTAGCACTTTTGTCTTTTGAAATGTACCCTGAGGTTTTTTGATTTTATAAAAGGTTAGATGTCTTAGTGCAAATTATTTGAGATGTTCCTCATACTGGCTATTTTCAGAAAGAATAGGCATTTGAGAAAACAACTTGCTCTAGGCAAAATGTGTTTTCTAGGCCTTCCCATTTCCCAAACTGTCTCTAACCCTCACAGCCTCCCCTTACATGCATGGCTAAATCAGCAAATGCAGGGCTTGCTGGCGTTAAGAGAGGCCCAGACTATTTCCATTTTTTGGATATTCCTGATATATAAGAAATGAAGAAATGCTCCCAATAAGGTTATAAAAGTGTGATATATTTTAAATGTTGACATTGAACAATTATGCTTTCAAACATGCACAAATACAAATATATAAAGACTTTACTTGGAGATGATATCAGAAGTCTAAATTCTGAGGCTTTTTGTCAAACTAAGGCCAAGGCAAGTTGTCCACCTTGATCTCTCTGATTCTTCTTTCTAATAATGAGCAAATTTTTCCACATGAAAGTTGAATATTAGATTCCTCTTTAAAATATGTAAATTTTAATAGGTCTCTTTGAAGGTGAGTTTCTTTATTACTCAGAAAAGTAAATTTCTAATAACAGAATATCACATGATGGAATTAATATTTGGGAGGTTTTACCCAATACCCCTCTGAAATAATTACAGATGTTCACTTCACTTGCAAACGAAGTGACTTTTTTTAGAAATTAGCTATTATTAACACTTTGAGTTGTCTTTGCATATGAAATAATATTAAAACATGGTTTCCACAAACAACTATCATTAATGATTTTAAAGGACAAAATTATTCAGAATGTTCCTGCACAGAGATGACCTCTTTATGGTGGTCATTCAAAGGTGTCAAGGAGAATTCCCTTATTACTCCCAAAGGTAGTAAGACTAAAGGTACTTAGACTAAAATTTTTTTAGTTGCAGCTGTTTTTATTAAAATCCTAGATGAAGGATCAAGGCAAATTATGTGCATTCAGCAAGACAAATATTCTAAACAAAACTAATTCTAGTATATTAATTAAATTAAGCTGTATATGGGCCATCTACATAGTTATACTTTTGTACTTCAAATAATCTAAGCATTTATCTGTATAAACTGGCAACCAAAACGTCATGATGACAACTGTAACATAGATTCAATTTAGTAGTAATATAAATCTTCAGTTTAAAAATATTTATTTCACTTATTATGAGATAAAAACATATAATAATTGCTTTCTTAAACTTGTGTAATACTTAAAAAGTATATGTTCTAATATAAAACTGAAGTCTTTTGAGATTTCACCAAGCTTTTCTATTCCACAGTATGATAGTTTTAAAGCATCATACAATTTCAGAACCTGTCTGGAAATAACATTTATATAGTATGTGGCCTACAAAGTCAAGATCTTTAAATTTATATCCACTTATGACTATTTATTTTTGTTCTAAGGGAAATAGATAGATATATAGATATAAATATAGACATATTTCTAAATGTAAATAGCATTTATTTTCAATGGGTAAAATATTTTTATATATAATAGCACTTACATAAAAATACCACTGGTCCATGGCAAGTGCACAATGGCAAGCACGCAATAAATGATAGATATTATTATAAATGATTGTTATAATATGCATAAAACAACAGCAATAATTCTCTAAATAGCACTCACAATTCCTTTTGATGAGAAACATTTTAATATGCATATTATATTATCAAATATGCATATGAAGACTCAATGAAAATTATGATTTGTTAGCAATAAGGGTTCAGAAATTCATAAGCTAAATGCCTTTCCTAAAATAAAAATCTGTGGACTTCACCATCTAATCTAGTAATGATTAATTGGACATGCATAGAATGAACAGGAAGCAAGCAGCCTGGTATACTGAAAATAATTTAGTATTTGAAGTCAGAAATACAAGTTTATTCATACCTTTGCAACTTACTTGTTAAGCATGGCCTTAATGTTTATTCTCCTCAATTTTTGACTCTGTAAATTGAAGATCAAATACCTATACCTCATTGGTTTGCTGGAAATATAAAATGGGCTTAGTTCTTTTAAGTATCTAGTAGTTTGCTTGGATATAGAAAACACCCAATAAATGATAGCTGTTAATATTATAATTTCCATTATTGTAAGGGAATATAAATATATGTTATTTAAATATTGTTGATTTTCACAAAAGAAAAACAAAAAAAATTTGACAACATATAGTTCACACTTTTGTTTAATGTTAAAGAAAACTCTATGTCTGCAAAAAGATAAGTTTGATAGGCTTAACTACTTCTTCACATGAAGCCAAAGTGAAATAGGTAAGCTATAAATTATTTTTATTACCTTTATGCCAAAAATAAAACCACTTCAGTCAAGATGAAACAAGTTATAAATTAAATTTCTATACCATGACTATGGAATGACAGGGAAATGGCAGAGTCAGGAGCTCCAAGAATCAGTCTCCCCACTAAAGCAATAAGTAAGCTGGCACAAACTGACAGATCAACTTTTGTTTGGAACTCCAGAGCTCAATCAAAACCAGCAAATAGCAAAGTGTTTAATGGAGAAAGAGACTGCTAATGTCCAATAAGAAAACATTGTGGTGTTTTTGCTTACTCTTCTACAATCCTCTGTTCCCTGACTTGTATATGACATTTAAACAAAAGGTCAATTAGAAAATGGAGACCTTACACAACACTATAAACAGTGGACCTAACGGACATAGAGTGCTCAACAGCAGCAGAATACACATCCTTTTCAAGTGCACTTGGAATATTCTCTAGATAGACTATATGTGAGGCCACAAAACAAATTTCAACAAATTTTAAAAGATTGAAATTATACAAAGTATTTTCTCTGGCCACAATGGAATGAAGCTAGAAATCAATAAATGAAGGAAAACTGGAAAATTCACAAATATGTAGAAATTAAACAACACACTTTTAGATTACCAATGGATCAGAAAAGAAATCACTAGAGAAATTTTAAAATACTGTAAGATTGAATGAACACAATAACACAATATACCCAAATTTATGGGATGCACTGAAAGCACTGTTTAGAGGAAGATTTATAATGCTAAGGTATATATATTAAAAAAGAAGAAAGATCTCAATTCAGTAATTTAACACCTAAGGAACTCAAAAAAGAAGAACAAACTAAACCCAAACCTATCAGAAGAAAAAAATAATAAATATTAGAGTGGAGATAAATTAAATAGAGAATAGAAAAGAACACTGAATGAATAACAACAAAGTTGGTTCTTCGAAAAGATAGAGACAGTTGACAAACTTTTAGGTAGACTTATTAAGAAAAAAGAAAGTGAGGACATAATTAAATAAAATCAGAAATGAGGCTGGATATATTACTTGTGAATTTGGAAAAATAAAAATAATTATAAGTGAAGATTATGAATAATTGTATGTCAACAAATTAACCTAGAAGAAATAAAATTGGACAAATTCCTAGAAACATGCAAATTACTAAAACTGACTCAAGAAGAAACGGAAGATATGAATAATGTATAATAAAGAGTTGAATTAATAATAAAAAAAAATTCCTTAAAACAACAACAACAAAAATCCTGGGATCAAATAGCTTTGCTGGTGAATTCCACAACACTTAACACCAGCGTTCAAAGGTTAAAATACCTACTCGAAATACGTTTCACCAAGGAAGTGAAACATATAGACACTGAAAATTATAAAACTTTGCTAAAAAATTAAATAAAACATAAATAGATAAAAAGATATCCTATCGTCATGCATTTGATGATTTAATATTGTTAAGATGGCAATACTACCCAAAATGACCTACAGATTTAGTGCAATTCCCATTAAAATTCCAATGATGTTCTTTTGTAGAAATAGAAAAGCTGATCCTCAAATTCACATGAAGTTGTAATAAGCCCTGAATAGCCAAACAATATTGAAAAAGAAAAACAAAGTTGGAGGATTCATATCCTATTTTACAACCACTATGAAGCTAAGCTATAGTTATCAAAACCATGTAGTACTGGCATAAGGACAGATACAGACCAATGGAACAAAATTGAGAATGCAGAAATAAAGCCTTACTTCCCCACTTTCCATTTTTTTTTTAAAACAAATTGAGCCACCAGCAGGTTCTATTTCAGCCACTCTGTTATTTAGGGGGAGAATAAACTCAATTGCATACAATTAACCAATGCCACACAAACTTCAGAACTTTTCTGTTTCACTAACACAGTATCATATATGTTGAAAGATATATCATGGTGTGGCTGATAATTCACCAAAAAATTCAGTTGTTTTGCTCTTCTTGCTATGAGAGATTTGAAAAATGACAAATGTTCTCCCTTTTTTAAACATATGAAGGTAACTGCATATTAGATTCCAAGTCTGAGAACTTTGCTAATGGGTCTCTGGAGTTACAGAGCCCACCCAAACAAAGTTATCTTTTCCTTGTATGTACGCACCTAAAGTCTTTTTGGATGGTAAGGCCAGTGATAGAATCTTCAAGAACCATGGCTTTGGAAACCATAGAAAGCACCCAGGGCCAAGTTTGTCATATAAACACAAGAGCTGTTGTCTTCAAAGGACTATAAAGATTCGGAACAGGACTACACCCTCCATGAGCAATACAGAAATGAACATTTTGTATAAAGAATTAGAGACATATTACATTTCAGTATTTCAGTGTTATAAAGTGAAAAATTTATTAACTACAAGGGTATAAAGGATAAAGCACAGCTAATGCTAATGTCTTAGAGGACATCGTATTTCTAAATTTTACATTTTCATTAGAAAGGCACATTGCCATGTGAGAATATAGACACATTTCTTAACTAGTTTTTTGCTTCATTCAACATTACATTTTCTTGATTATTTTCCTAAGTAGTGATGACCTTTTTCTCTTCCTTCTAATTTCCCAACATCAAGTTATTCCTAAATTTAAAATCACTCTTTTTTCAGTCACTACTTCAAAAGCTTGCTGGGACAGCTTTTGCTTATATGCCTTCAGCGAGGTTGAATGAAGGCCTGATGACCAGTGAGCATAAAGGGAAACAACGAACTAGTTTAAAAACATGGACTTAATTTAGAGACTATGAAAACCTGATAACATAAGGATAAAAATAACAGATTAGATCACTGGAAAATGAACGCACCTCTTATTTTCTCATTTCTCTACCATTTAACTTTTACACGGTGTTGCTGGAATAGGATAGTGAATACTTAATGTACAACTATCTCTTGTGGGTTCCTTCTTCAAGAGCAAAATCATTTACAGTTCTAATATGCTACAGTGAGATAATGACCACATTCTTTTATCAGAAAATGTGTTAAATGGTTTATGTGGGCAATTTGAGGTAGAACAAAAAGTTAATAAACATTTCCAGGAATTAACATGAAAGTTTGTCTTAAACATAAGTGTAAGTAAAATGCATATTTCCCTTTTTCTTTTTACCACTCATTCCTTTGTACTCCAGATGCTGAATATTGCAGCACTGCCTGCCAGTGAATTATTCCATTCTGAGGACAGATCATTAGTACGTAGAGATTGTAGTCATTCCAATGCTTCTATAAAATATTTACTTATTGACATTCTCATCAGAACAAAATTAACTTTAAGTGCTTCAGAAAGTAAATCTCTAATTATGCTACATTTCTGGACATAGAGTATCAGATTTATGGTTGCTTTATGATGTGCTTTCTAGAGCATCAGATCATTAGCAATTTGAAGAATGATTCAGTAACTACCTATCCAAAGCCATGGCAAATGTAATGACCATTTTAACAGTGGCACAAAGCCTTCACTAAATTATCTTGAGATAACAAAGATATTTTATGTTCAGACTCTTGAAATGCCTAACAAAATTACAAGAATCTCTATTTTTTGTTTGTTTGTTTCTCTCTCATTGATTGATTATCCCTTAGCCTAGAACACAATCTTGGAACATGACATTAAAATATTAATAGTTAAGAGATATTTTTGTTTAACATATCTTTACAGTGAATGAAATATTTCTTCTTCATAAATCTAAACTGTGTTAAATAGCTCCCTTAAAATTAAATATTTTATTTGGAAAGTACTTGATCATGGCCCATAAAAACTGCAGAATCATTTGGTTCTTTAGAAGACAATATTATTCACAATTGATTAATGGATGTTAAATTATAACAAAACAGTGATAAGAAATATTTCATGCAGTCCTCTAGAAGACAAAGCTCATGGGCTTGAAAGATAAAGCTCATGACAACAACATTTTTACTAAATGTCATTTTAAGAGGTTAACTTTTCCTTTCAATTCTACATATTCAATACCACGAGAATAGAGGTATAAATAAATGGGTGATTAGATAATTTTTCAAATGGATAATCGATGAAACACAAGCTTATTGGTTGCATGCATATAAGTGAGCATTTATAGCAGACTACTGCCAAAAATGGAAGAGCTGGTTGAAACAACCAGAAAAGAACTTTTTCTAAGTATGATACCATTGTTGTTTTTGTTAGCACTATTTCTATCATTTTAATATCTATGTGATACTGAAGAAGTTCATGCACATTTATTCATGTCAAAAGGAAAAATTAATGTGATGTTGACTTTTTTATGAAGTGTTATAAAACTCTTTACAATTAGCAATAATAGTGGTTTCAGCTTGAAGTTCAAAGAAGTAAATGACTAACTCATGCAAGTAGCCCCTCTACCTGAAGACTGATCTCTGTCATTAGGGCTGAGTTTTCTCAGAAAAAACAATGGGGACTTTCTTTGTTCCTGTCATGTGAAAATATACTATCTAATGGATCAGAAATTAAAATTTGGTTCCAACTATTGACTGATTTAGTCATGTAGTTAAAATGGTTTATCAGAAAGTCAAAACAATATTTGTATTTTTTTCAAACACTTATATTTAATCATTCAGTTGGGAAGAAAGAGAAGGAATGACAAGGGTAATCACCTTTAGCTTCAAATCTTCTATTTTTACTGAATTTTCATTCCCTCAAAAGAGTTATTAATTATCCTTCACAGGCTAAGCTTGTATTTGCCATCTCATAAAATTAGAAGTGCCCTCATTTTTGTTTTCAGCCAGAATAATATTGAGATAGTGGTTCTAAATCTAGCCTAATGATTTCTTGTATTGTTTTAATTTAAATCCTTTGTAAACTATTCTTAAGGTGAAATTAAAATTATTTATTTATTTTTGCTGTTTATAGTTTCAGGCTAAAAATGACTACAGTTTATTTAGCTAGTTCATGTAAGACTCAGTTTACCTTACCATACCACACTTGCTCTAGTACTCTCCTAATTCAAACTCTACATAAAATACAGAACAGTACTACCAAACAAACAAACAAAAAATAAGCCCTGTTAAATAGTAGGGCATTATTTAATGCAAATGGAATTAATGTTGGGTAGGTATAGGGGTATAGAAAACATTGACCTGGATTTCAGGTTGCTTATTCTTAAAATATAAAATAAAATAAACATAAAACTGACAGAAAGTAAGTGGTTTGGATTTCAACAAGCAACTGTATGTGTATTTTAATAATACACATACAAACGTGTATTTTATTAAAACAGTATTTTAATAATTATGATGCTATAAAAATATTTTATGTATATCTGTATATTTTGTATATATATGCATATATACCCATCATAAATGTATATTATGACATTGAATATGATAAAATGTTCAAACAAGTACTGAAATAAATTGTCACTATATATCTTATATCTCAAAATCTATCCCAACTTTTCCAAATTTTTGTATTATAATCATACTGTTTAATTTTTTTCAATAATAGCTAATGTGGTATATTATAGAACCCCAAACAATTAGTAATTTGTAGAAATATAAACAAATATATAAATGTATATGTTTTCGGAAGGATGTATCTGGGAGAATATATATAGATATAATACACAAATGCAAAGTACAGAACTGTTTGAAATAGAGTAGTGAATTGTTAAGAAACCAATATGATAAAATGTATAAGAAACTAATTAATGTTAAATAATGATCTATGGTTTTAAACCGTCAATAATAATCAATGCTCTATTAAGTCAGAACTCCCCTATGTTAAATGGCATGTTAGAATATGCAGTGTTACATTTTTGGCAGAGGTCTTTTACTGGAACAATGAGAATATAAATCTGCTTCCTAAATTCATGTTAATTTGCATATTTTGAAATATGGATATGTGGAAAGGATAGCATAAATGATCTGATTTTTTGTCCTTCAGTATAAAAAAACTTGTTTTGAAATTAATCCTTATTGATTATAATGAAATGGTTATGTTAACTATTAAATGCTAAATTGATGAGATCAACTTAAAAACTTTATGATTTTTACTCATTGACATCTGTATTAATGTATATATTTGTTTCAATTAATTTTTATCATATCCTCCCAATTACTAATGACCATAAATTATTTTACTGTCATTTATTTTGAAAAATGCTTTAGAATAGTACTTCCTATTTTAATTTTAAAACAATTGGATTTTAAAATGAAAGATTTTAATCATAAAGAAGTAATACCATGAGAAAAACCTATTAGTAACGAAGAAGGTAAGAGCTATAGAAAGATGAGAATTTCACTATGACAAAACCAATCTTTAATATATGAATATATTTTTGTGGCATACATAATTACTACCATTATAAAACAGATTAATTTCATCAAAGTCAATTTTAATAGACTGATTCCTTATGTTGCTTTTCAAAGACAGTAATGAAAAATAACCCTAATAAATATTATTCTTCAAATCCCATTTGGCCATCATAACCATTATTTCTTAAATCTTTATACTCTGGAAGAATTGACAGAAATAAAATTTCTCAATTTAGGTTATGGAAATTACTGTCAGAAATAGACATTAAAGGGTTCCAAAAATCTTAAAAATAGCTATTGCAACAATAATCAGTGAAGCAAAGCATATTCTTGTAAAAATCAGCTCATGAATACCATCTGCTTTGCAATAGGATCCTGGCTTAAATGTTAGAACAAAAAGATTTTAACAAGGAGTTTGCCTGTTACTAAAAAATCTCTAAAATTGTTACACAAGTCTAAGAGTAGGACACAACAGCATTAATACTTAATATCTGTATGTACATTTAAGGGTATACAGAAGTGAAAACATTTTAAATACAGCTTTTTTAGCACAAAAATTAATGTGTGGTATCATTGGCAACATATGCTATTTCTGAAATATATTGATATTTTTGATAGAAAAATCACCAAAAACAATGTTGTAATTTAAGACAGATAAGTCTTAGAATGAATTAGGTCCCTTCCAGCTCCAAACAAGTTCTTGGAATTTGCATTGCTATGTCTCCCAATGGATAAGGCTACTTTCTTCCTTGACTTTGTGGAGAACATGCTACATTAACCTTCTTGAAGCTATCGATCATCTGGAGCAGTGATGTAAATCAGTCTGATTGTACAGAAGAAAAAGGGCATGAGGAACGCACTATGGAGCCCTGGTTTATAAAATCGTCATAGACATAATGCTACAGATAAGCCACAGACACACACACACACAAATACTAGATTGGAATAAATTCTGAGAAAGTATAGCGTCACCCTCATAGGAAATGGAAGAAAACACGAAGGAGAAAGCGGAGGGAAACAGCTGTAACACCGAACGACACAAAAAATACAGTGGGAAGGTGAATATCGTTTTGTTGTTTTTGCTTTGTTTTTGTTTTTAGTTTCAGGTGGGAGTGAGGAATTTGTGAATTCCCCAACATTGAAGATAATTTGATGGATAAAGAGATCCATTCACTCACTAATTAATCAAATTAAATTATGGTTATAGAGAACCTACCATTAATATGAGTCAGGCATCCTTCCGGGCACTGGGTGTATAGCAGTGAACATATTAAACAAAAATCCTCACACATCAATTTTGGTGGGAGAAGAAAGACAATAAATAAAATAACAAAGAAATAAACATAGTATCTTAGATGATGATGGGTGATACGGAGGAAAATAAGGAAGGGCATAGAAATAGAGCTACTTTAAAGTGGGTCAGTTAAGGAAGGCCTCATGACCCAAAAGAGTAAATTCAAAAACAGTTACTGAGAACAGGAATCTGGATTTTCTAGAGAAGCCACATTACATACTTCAGAGAATATGAAAAGTACACATTTACTAGGACATTTGAGAATTATTTCTACCAACCCATAAAGTAAAGCTCTTTAATGATAGTTGGAAACTTTCTGCTAAGGAAATACAGATATTGCCAAATGTCAACCTGAGAGAAGGAGAATCAGTGTTACGGGATAGCCAGACGTGGTGATGGGCAGGTTATAAATGTTAGTTTATTTAGTCATCACAAATAGAGATATGACCATTCTACCTCAGTTTCTACCCATTTTCAAGTCTTTGGCTTCCATAAAACATTTTAATTGAAGAAGTATTCTACTGAAAAAACTTAGAAAATCATTGTCCACATACTACCTTTCAAACTACCTTTCATTAGAAAGTATACTTCTTGTGCCCTTGCTAAATCAGGATGAAAATATGGTATTACCAAATAATACCTATCTTGTAAGCCTAACTCCATGCAAAGGAGTACATTCTGACTTTGTTTTGGCTGTATCTCTTGGAAATATTCTGTGGCACAAACTGGAAGACTTAAGGAAACAGTAGTAATTTTTTCCCATCTTTACTCAGAGTTAAATATTTAAATTTTAAGAGGAAGTAGGCTGCAAGATAAAACTGGTTACATAAATGTTATAAAAAAGTAATTTAGTTTTAGGGCTGTGGTTTTGATACCAGACTGATGGGGTCCGGAAAAAACAAGACCAAAGAACAAACAAAAAGTACATATTTGCCTGTGAACATGCAAAAAGTATACTATAGTGCTTTGATAGATGTTATAAGTTAAATTGTTCCCTCTCAAAAAGGTATGTTGAAGTAGTAACATTTGTTCCCTCAGAATGTGAGTTTATTTGGACACAGGGTTATATAGAGGTAATCAAGTTAAAATGAGGTCACTAGTGTGGACCTAATCAATATGACTGGTGTCCTTATAAAAAGGAAAAATTTGGGAACAGAAACAGACATGTATAAAGGGGAAAAAAAATGAAGAGATGAAGGTAAAAGATGGCCAACTACAAGCTATCAAGGTAGCAGAAACTAGGAGAGAGGCCTGGAACAGATCCTTCCCTCAAGCCCTCAGAAGGAACTGATCCCTAGCAAGCTAAGACAATAAATGGGCGAGAAGAACAAAATGATCCCAGCGGTAGGAGGTCAAGCATGACCCCTTCTCTGCCTCTTTGGTTTGTCCTATATCTTTTTACAGTTGACCACCATGTCTGGAAAAGAATAATGAATGAACAAATGAGAAAATGAGTAAACACAAGCAATAATTGATTTTCAAACATGAATAAACCTGACTGATGGAGATTTAAACTGGAATTTTAAGGACAGCAGAGGAAATGACAAGATAAAAAGATACTAAGCATGGCACTGTATTAGCAAGAAATAACCAGGAAATATTCAATAAGTCTCAAAGAAACTAATAAAAGGATGAGAACTACAAAGTCTGGAGTCTAGCGTTTTAATTCCAGTCAGGTACTGGTTTAATAAGGAGTCATGATAAAGTCACCAGCCTACTCTTGGCATAGTATTCTTATCTGTAAGGTGGCTGGACTTGCTAATAGCTAAAAATCACTCAATTTGTATTCAGTGTTCCAGATGTCTATAAAAAATAAGCAAAGTGGAAGCAACTGTTTAAGGAAAAGACATATCCATCTTAGATGATCAACAGGACTTGCTAGAATTTCACCACCCAATTTGTGGCAATGAAAGACTCTTGCCAGAGTCTTTCAATATACATCTCATACCATTGTGTCTATGATTATAATCTATCCTTTAGTAATTTATTCAATAAATGTTGAGCACAACCTTGTGCCAGGCACTGTTTTAGGCACTTGGGACTACAGCAGCAAGCAAAGCAAAATGTCTGCTCTTGCAGAGCTTACATTCTATTGGAGAAGAAAGATGACTTAAATTTAAATATACAATATAATATATTTAATAAGTAATATGTAGAAAATGGAGAAATTGAGATATATGGTGATAGGCAGACTTATTAGAGAACAAAGTAAGAAGACCCTTTCTGTGGAGGTGATATCTGAGCAAACCTGACCATAGGAGTGAGCCCTGCACAGATCTGGAGAGAGAGATTCAGACATGGGTCCTGGTGGGGATGAGGTTGGCACATCCAAAGAACAGCAAGGCCAGTGGGTGAAGCGGAGAGAAGAAGGGGGAAAGTGTGGAAAGTGACCAGTCAGGTAGTCAGAAAAGCAAAAACCATATCATGCGGGGACTTGTTAAGATTTCTAACATATTCTAAATTGGATGAAACTCTACTGGAGAGTTTAAGTGTGCAGCAAGTGACATAATCTTATGTACAGTTTAGAAAATCACTCTAGGTGCTGTTTAGAGAATTGACTGCGGAGAAGGCAAGAGTAGAATGAGCCCAGGGCTAGTAAACAGTGCAAATAAAAAATAATAGTGGCTCTGGTTTAAATTTCTCATAATCAAGGGAAATAAATCCAAACTTTGTAATTCAGCAAATCAGATTCCTTGCAATCTGGCCCTCACTCATATTTCCAGTTGCATTTATAGTAGACATTTTTCTCCTTTTCTTTGTTTTATGTCCGTTCATCAATCCCAATCTTTGTACATTTTATTCCCTATACATAGAATGGCCTTCCCTTTTCTCTTCCTGGTATAACAGAGGTCTCAATCTTTATGACTCAGAACCTCTTTGAAACCTCTCCTGATACTTCCATGAAGAGGAGATGGTATAGTATAAAACTCATCTTTTACACTGTATTGTATGTGTTTCTACATTGTTTCAATGCCTACTGAATGTGTGTAATTTTTTCCACTTCATTAGTCTATGACAATTAACAGTCTGTAAACTACTGAGCTAGACTTAAATTAAATTTGCATCACTGTATCACTTATTTTTTTCAGTACAGCTAATAGTAATCCACATTTATAATTAAGAATTAATTTTATTTCTTCAAAATAGACTCAAAGCATGTCTAGACATTTGCCGAGGAACAAATTATAAAATTCATATCTTAGACTCATAGTATCTAAAGTGTTAAAAACATTTCCTGTATATGAAAATAGCCTAACTTGTGCATACAATAACACAATATCTTTGAGTTTGTATACCATTATAGCACGTTAAAGTATGGATTGAGTTTGACCAAATGAAAGAAGGAACTACTGAATTGTGCTCAATACACCTAGGATTTTGGAGACTTGGAGTATTATTTGGTAATTATACTCAAGTTCTTTCATGATTAAATTGTTCATTAATATTGCTGATACGGGCAGCAATACAACCTATGCAACATATTGTATCTATTTCCAAATGGATAAATTTCCAAATCCAAAGTAAATACTATGAGAAAAAAATATTGCTAACTTGAATCTCTGCTTTGAGTTCATTTTAATTAAGAGTACAGGGATATATAGTAAGTAAACAGTCAATATACCAACTGGAAAAGCCTATTCTTTCTAATGACAGAAGCCTTCAATATTACTTTAAAAATACTATCAAAAAACATATTTCAAAGTTTTCCATGTAATTCTTTAAGTGAATTTACAGGCTACAGTTATAAAAAAATACCTACACACTATAACTAAATGAAAAATCACTTGCACCACAGATTTAATTCTAGAAACAAAGCTATACATAAAATAACTCTCTGTAAACTGGATGAAATCTCAGTGCATCAGGGGTTTCCTGCCTCTGTAGTTATAATCTCCTTTCCTCACACGAAGACAGTTTTATTTTTAGAGTATACTGTTTGGGAAAAAGATATAATAATGCAATACCACTATATAACTAGAAAACTTAGAAATAAATTTATAATTAACATGAATATTGATATGTCTATATATACTTACAGGTAGACTTATAGTCACATATAATGACGTATTTTTCAGCCCACAGCCAATGTTTAACATATATGGGTCAGTGGAAGTACAGCAATATCTCAGAAAAACCTACTTGGAAGCTTCAGGGTTCGAAAACCTAGAGTTCGGTAACTATGCATTAGGGAAAATTAATTTGAACAGAAGTCTTGTTCTAAATTGAACTGTTATATCTATGAATCACCTTCTAAACAGTCATATATTAGATTTACTTAAGTAGGATATTGCTGTTTTTATAGCTGATTATTAATGTTTCTTATTCTCAATTATAGTGAGCTTCACAGATATTTCTAACATATTTATATATGTTCTTTTTCTGCTCAAATTATACCTATATATTTGAAAATAATTAATCTGTATTAGTCGAAGAAACATAAAAATTACTTTTGTTGCTATATATACTAGGACTAAGGTTTACCTGAGGGTATATTAAGAAAGCTGCCAGAAACAAAATAAGCATGGATAAACAATGATTACATTATACTTATACTAGATCTGCCTGCCCCAGAAAAACTCTCTCTTGACCAGTAAATGTTTCAAGCCTTTTCATGAAGACATTCTGGCTGGAGGAAAGGGGACTGACCAGATGATCTCCAGGGACCTTCCCACTAAAGAACTCCAGTATCCATGGTCTGAATTTATGGTCATACTTTGCCTTATCTTTTTATGTTTAATGTTTATTCCATGATACTTAAAAATGAATATTAACTATATTCACTGAAATCACAGCCTACAATTGACATTTGGGAGATGTCTGACAGTAGAACAAAACTTTCAATCTCATTGTTATAAAATAATAACTTCTAATTTTGCCTTGCATAATGTGTTTTCTTTCTTTGGTATTTCTTTCCTTTTTTCCTTTTTTTTTTGAAAATTTCTAATGCAATCATCTTTACCGAAATTTAACATCTGGTGTTTATAGTACCAGGAGCTTTATTGCCTCCTAAAATTTGCAAACACATGATTAACATCAACTCATCCATTGTCTTCCAACTGAAAAGAATCACTCTTACCGTGTAGCCCTCGGTATACTGAAAAGGAGCCCTGGAACTTTCGTCTGCTGTTGGACTCAGAGGCTTGGGGTCAGACATAGAACGCTGCATCATCTTGGCTGTCTTAGGACTTGCCGGGGGAACTTTAGCCATATCTGGATGCAGTACTTTCTGTGGACTTATATCATCAGGGAGGGGCTTTTCATAAGGTACAAAGGCTGATTCTAAGGCTTTGCCTGGTGAAAGTGGTGAGATGGGTGAATAAAGGACTTTTGGGGATTTGGGTGGGGAAGGAGCCAGCTGTAGTGTGGAATCTGCCCGGAGGTGAGATGAATAACCAATCTCTAAAGGTGTTGGGCGTTTCTTGTCTTTGGGTGGAGATGTGGCACTCAGATATTGAGGACTTTGTGTGTCTGAATCTGCTTCTGTTTGACATCCTAAACTGCCCCCTTTGTAAGTCTTTTCAGGTGCTGAAATGTGTTTAATTATTTCTACCTTGGCATCCACTCGTGCCCGTATCGAAGGTGTTCTTATGGTTCCGACTGGTTCAGTTTGCACAGATATCTCTGCTACCGTTTGAACTGCTATGCTGGAGACTTTGGAAACGGGTTTGGTCTTGTCAGCTTCAGTCGTGCTGTCACCGTATTTCCCTCCACGAGCTTTCCTCCTTGATCTAGTAGGCATATCCCATTCATCCTGATCTTCATCATCAGTTTGGACACTTGTGTCAACACTCTTTTTAGTTCTCCTTCTCCTACTTGCATAACTCCGATCTGCAGCATCTTCATCGTCAGTTTGAACACCACTGTCCACTATCTTTTTAAAACATCGAGGATCATCTGCCATACTTTCCCCTATCTCATCATACTGTCCTCGGACTTTAGCTCCCGAACTTCTCTTTTTGGGTGGTTTTTCCTCTTTTACAACAACATCTGTTAGAGGTATTTCTGAAACAGTGCTCAGGATGCCTGGCGGGGCAATGTACTGAGTAACACCATCAGACTGAACTGTGTACCACCCTTGGCTTTGTGGTATTTCAATTGCCACAACAGCTGAAGCTGTAGTGGTTGCATCTTCAGTCGTCCAAAACTGACTGCCTTCAGGGGCAGCATACTGCCCTTCCAAAATTGCCTGTTCTGTAGTGGTTTGTGGAGAAGCAGTTCCGGAAGGGTCATAGTTATACTGGTAGATCTGGCGAATCTTTTGCTCCTCTAGCTGCTGGTGAAGCTGTTGTTGCAGCTGTTGAATCTGCTCAAGCTGTAACTGTTGCTGAGCTAATGTCTCCTGCCTCATCATGAACTGGGCTTGCCTCTCTTCTTCTTGCTGATAGAGAAGGTGCTGTTTCATAGACTGCAGCTCCTCCAGCTTTTTTTGGACCATGATCTTTTCTTGTTCTCGGAACCTTTGAATTTCCTGACGTTCCCACTCCAATTCCTCAGCAAAGCGCTGTTGCTTAATTTTCTCCAGTTCCAAGAGCTCACGCTCCAAGTCTAGCTGTTGTTGTTGTTTATCTTCTTCAGGGACAATTACAAGAGTGCTTTCATTTCCCACCACTTCAGAAAACACTTCAGATGCTGTGGTTAAAGAGGGAACAGAGTCTATTGTCTCAGCAGTGAGAGTTTCCATAGTAATAGTTTGCAAACCGGCATTGATATCAATACTAGTCACTGCAATGTCTGTTTCAGATGCACCTGTTGTTATAAAATATGATCTTGGCATTGGCTGGCTCTGGTGCAGGGTGGATAATGGAGTCACTGCATCAGTTGTATGAATACCAGATAAATCCCTCACAGTGGTGCTGAAAATGGAGCCAGGTTGTGTGGTTATAGCAAACGTGGAGGGTATTGGAGTTGCTACTGAAGAATAGACGACACCATTAGATGACCTCAAAACACTTCCCACACCATACTGGGGTCCTGGAGGTGGTGTCATTCTTGCTGTGGAATACTGCGGGGTACTAATCCCAACTCCTGAAATGATTTGTCGTGTTTCTGGATATGGACCTGTAGTCTTGCTTGAATAATCCATTACCTCACCTGAAATACAGGGCAGAGTTATAGTCCAGTTCCCAGAATGAATGATGCTTTTTGCGTTTGAAAGCCCTGTTATCCTGATGAACATAATGAATGGGACTGCATGCAAATCCACAGGTTAACCTAATTAGATGCGGAATAAAAGCAATGTTGAACATGCAGGCACATGCAGATGACTTTGAGCAGAATTAATTTAAAAAAAAAATGAAGAAACAAAAGCGCCTATGTATTCCAAAATATGTTGCTGAAACATCCAAAGAAAGAGAAAAAAGTAACAAAATTGGAAAAGGGATCACATTTTCATCCTGAAATGAGATGAGGAACACCATAATGACATTTCAAAGAAAGGTCTGCGGCCACATCATACTGACCTGTAGTAATTCTCCCTGAAGTTAGATCTACTGCTGCATCAGTTCCTTCAGAATAATCAAAAGCATTCTTACTTTTATAGAAAAAATGTCCAGCTTCTGCTAAATTAGTGTCAGACATGGAAGGTTTAATTCCCCCAACCCCTCTATACCCATATGGCCCTGATCGATCATATTGATAGTGATCATCCCTATAACCAAAACGATCCTCAGGAAGAGTAGTTGCAGGCTGCTGTGCCGTGCAGCTCCGTCCAAACGGTAATTTATAAACCACATCACAGCACACAGCTCTTCTTCCTGCAGTCAAATCAACAGGTTTTTCATCATCTTCTATTATTTTGGTCATCACATTTGAAGTAGATTCATCCATTGTTATGACAGTTCTATGAGATTTGGTTGTACTGAGATCCACTACTTCCCCATCAGTGATCTCCTGGGATGTGGCACTATCAGTCCATCCATTTGTGACACCAACAGGAGGCACAGTGACAGGTTTTGTAACAGCCAATGTCACTGCATGTACTGGAGTACCTAGAGATAAGTTTATCGGTGCTTCCTCCCTAACTGTAGGAATGGCCTGGTCACTTGGTATCCTGCATGGAGGCTCAGTGTGCTTTGATGTAGTAAGCTGGAGTGGTGTTGGCATTGCATGTTCTATACCCACTAGGCTTTCTGTGCCTGTAGTGTAACTTGCACTAGCTGTGCATGTGACAAAGGTCACTGCCTCAGTGACCAGGGATATAGGAGTCACCACTGAGGTTGCACTGAGATTTATAATAGAGGGTTGGACAGCACTAATTTGCCTCCCATAAATTTCATTTGTTGCTATCTGCCTTTTCACATCCATCGTAGAGGCAGAAAGATCCACACCTTTTTCAGTTGTCTTAACTTCTGTTTTTGGTACTGTACGCAAATCAATGACATCACCAACAAGTTGTAATTTTCCATCTTCCTTATACTGAGGTTTCTCTAAATGTAGGTTATCTAGAGCAAGAGGCTCTGGAGGAATTGATATACAGATACTGCTGAGATCGACACTAGGAACTGTGCTTCTGGTTGTTGAAATCTCTGCTTTGGAAACTTCTGTTGTGAGAAACTGTGTAACTGAAGTAGGGGCTGCACAAAATGAAGACAGTGCTGGGACAGGGGCAGCAGGAAATGTCTCCGAAGCTTTAGAGATGTATGCAGTCTGGTCTGAAGAACTTGGAATTTCTACAGTTGTCATAGGAGGAACTACAGAAAACACTGGTTCAATGGAAACCAGATCTTTGGGGGGTGATCCCAGGGGCCAACTGGTAATTACTTGGCTAACTGAAGAATCTGTTGGAGTACCAGGTTCAGATGGCAATGTAATAACCACGTAAGTTTCCATGAGGGATTTGGAAAACCTCGGTGAGGACTTGTTAGAGTGTGGGGAAAGTGGGGAGGTAGGGGAAGGCAATTTATAATCTGCTGAAGTCACTAAATTTAAGGTCATACTTGAAGTTAAAGATAGACCTGTTGGTTTGGGGTGCATATCTGTTGGTTTTTGTGTAGTCACCGGAAGCTGTGGAACTGCAGGTTTAGGAGCAATTGGAGGTTTGCTTGGCTCAGGCCTATGGGTAAATACAAGTCCAGATGGAATTGAAGATGGCTTAGGAGGAACAGGAGGAGGTGCAGTGGTACATATTTTTGTTGCAGGTAACCCATTACTCCTTGGAACAGCTGTAGTCTCTACAGTAGTAACAGCATCAAACAGAGGTGTCACTGTAGTAGCTAGAGTAACTGGAGCTGTAACCGTTAATTTTTTTTTAGGATGAATAGTTGGTTTAGGTGAAGTTGGTGGAGGGAGTGGTGGGGGAGGAGGAGGGGGTGGAGGTGGGGGAGGAGGAGGAGGTTGAGCTGCTATGTCCAAAGAAGAACTTCTAAAGAATGGGCGAGTTTTAGTTGGAAGAGCAGAAACAGAAGGACTGCCAGATGGTAATGGTTTTTCCTGACCAAAGGTCTCTCCAGATATAAAGTATGTAGTTGAAAGCTGCTCCTCCATTGGAAGGGCTATTACAGAAGAAGGTGGTTGATCAAACACAGTTTCAGATAGGCTAGTTTTTGTTAGTTCAGCCTCAGACTCCTTTTTATCTCTGTAAGCTTCCAAAACTTCCAGAATAATTTCATTCCCCATTTCCTTCTTGTCTTTCTTCATTGGATCTTTTCCAGATATGGATAAGTCAGTGGAAATAGTGTCAGCAATTGGTCCCTCTGTAGGTTTACTTCCTACAGATTCTATGATAGAAGGTGCCACATCAGATAAGGAAATCACAAAATGATCAGCACTAGCTCTACCATCTGGTGTGGTAGTCCTATCCAAAGATACACTTATATCTTCTGGATAATCTATAATGCTGCCTGGAAAATAAGTTGATGAAGAAATTTCCTCAGAACCTTCAAATTTAGTTATTATGTCCACGGGCTCTGTATAAACTGTAGTTATGCTATCCAGGGTAGTAATAGGTGAGGAGCTATCTGTGGTAGAAACTGAAGAAACAGATGATGTGAGAGAAGGTGTCTCAGAGGGTGGGACAGATGTAGCACTTTCTGAAGGCTCAGAGTAGGTCAAAATCAGTGATTCATGGGCAATTATCTCTTGAATTTCTCTTGTATAATCAGTTACATATTCATCCTCAAGTTCTTCTGTTGAAAAATGTTGGGTTATTTTAACATCGGGGATAGAGAGTGTTGCACTGCTGGTTGAATCTGTAAGAGACGCTCCAGAAAGAACACTTGATGTCAAAGATGCGTCATGAACCCTGTCAAAGTCCATGGTGGACTCTGTCATATCATCACTGATATGAGGCTGAATTGGGCTGGATCCAGGTGTTAACTGCATCTGTTGCCTCTTCATGAGTTCCTCATAGGCAGCATCAGCATCCAGTAATTTTTTTTCTTCACTTGTAGACGTCACCATAGTACCCAGATCCACTATCTCATGGCTTTCTGGGATGATATAAGAGCTTGAAACAATGTCTTCTTGAGGCACAATGGAATGTAAGCTTTCTAACTCATAAAACTCTTTCTGTAGATCTGTAATTTTCTGCATAGGATCTTCGTAAACCTGTTCTGGAAGTCTTATTTTTTGCTCTCTTCCTCTCTGTTGCATAAATCCATTTTCTTCTTCTTGCCTTGTTAGCAGATTGCCATCTACTGATCCATTGTATGTATCTTCTACTAAAGATTCATAAATATAATCTTCTATTAACATCCCACCATACAAAGGCTCTTTTTCAAACACTTCATCTCGTTCATTTGCAGCTGGAAAAGCTTTGTATTTGTGTGTTTTATGCATCATTTCTTCATATATCTCTTCAGCACTTTTTAATGCCTTTTGACCACCTTCTTTCTGCATAATAGATTGCTCATCAGTTGGCGAGTATAAAGACACAGCTGTGGGCAATTTATAAACTTTTTGTACTTCTATTATTTTTTCTGGGCTTATTTCAAACCCTTCTGGGTCTGATTCTATGCTAGGTGAATATTCAGAACAAGACGATCTGTGGAGCTCCTCCATTTCCGCAGCCTGGCGTAATTCTTCTGTTGGAGATGCATCTTCAATGGGAGAGAGATTACTGGGTGGTGTCTTTGGTCTTTCCCTCCTTCTCTGAGCTCTAAGTTCATCTTTGTCTTTCTTTGATTTTTTACTAGAACTCTTTCTTTGCTGCTGTTCTAATTCCCGCTGCTTTTCTTGCTCCTTTAATAATTCTTCTTCCTCTCTCAATTCTTCTTCTTCTGAAGAATCTTCAATAGTAGGCAAAAGAGGACCATGTGTTCTATGTCGAGCTTTGCGTTGCTGTTTGCTCTCTCCTTTTTTGTGACTTGGGCTACTGTCACTGTCCTCATCAAGTGATGAAACCGATGTAGGGGATGTACCAGGAGTGAAGCTGGAAGCATGAAGACTTGAAGATCCTTCTCCCCTTGACCTATCTTCTGGTGAGTCTGTCAGGCTTTCCATTTCTAATTCTGGCTCTTCATCAAAATACAAAGTTGTTTTTTTCTGTGATGATTCTGCAGAATATTTATCAGCTATTGTACTGTTGAGTTCAATTGTTTTAAATCGACGTAGCCCTCCTCCTCCAGCAACTACAAGTTCTTCACTTTCCTGACTCTTAGTTTCTCTGTATTTAAGTTCAGGACTTTCATCAAACGTTTCATCATCTTCATCATGCCATGAATGACGCCTCCCTGCATCATCATCGATGCTTGCACTACTTTTTCGAGTCAGCCGTCTGTGTTTCCCCGCTGTTACTTTTTTCCCTTTTGTTTCTTCCTTCTTCTGGCTCTCAGTACTACTGCTAATCTCTTTGAGCTGGTTCCTAATAAACTCATCATCCTCAGAACCTGAAGCATCCTCATCAGCACTCATTTCTATGATTTGTTTTCTAATGAAGTCCTCCTCTTCCCCTGATCCTTGACTGTCTTCCTGTTTATAGTCATCACTGCTTGATGAACCAACACTAGTTCTCCGTTTTCTCTGTGGAACAGGTGAGTTTTCACTTTCACTACTGTCTTCAACTGAATCATACAGCTCTCTTCTTGCAGTTATGTCATCAAGAAACTCGGACTTTTCTTTATGGTCCTTGCTGGAAGGAATGCCTTGTTGGCTATCTTTTTTAAAAGTGTCTTTCTTTTCTTCCTGACTCTCCTTGAGCCCCTCTTCTGAAATAGTAATTTCCAGAGTTTCAGAGAAAATCTGAGTTTTCTGTTGGTCCTTAGGCTTCTCAGGAGAAACCCCATGGGGTGGTGTTTTCTTTTCTGACTTTTCATCAACAAGAGTACTTGCTTGAGCTTCCAAAATAGATAGGACTGTACTTTCTAACTTAGCCAAATCTGAGGGGCTAGAAGGGCTGCTTTCTTGTGAAAAAGAGTCCTTTTTGAGTCCCTTGAGAATATCCTTTTCATCACTCGGAATAAGACTTGGAATTTCACCAAGTGAACTTGATATGCCATCAGAAGAATATCCTGTGTCACTCAGACCTTGCGGGCTTTTAGGCTGCTGAGAACTTGAGGTGTCTGATTTGTCATCTTCCTTTTCCTAGCAAGGAGGAAAAGATACAGGAAAACTTAACATGATTAAACTAAAAACATGGACTATTACTCTCAAATAGCTATTAAGAACTGAAGAATAATTTGGGGAAGTTTTTTTCAACTATATATCTGTATTAAAAAAAGTTTGAATGAGAACAAAAAATGAAGATAACTGACACCTATTGATCATGGTGAGTTTTCATTTAAACTAAATTTAATCAAGTTTTGATTCTCAGCAATATTTTATTTTCTTTCATAATTACTCTACCCTTTTTGCATTTTGATGCCATTTTCCTTAACAAATTTGATCATCTTTCTCAGTAAATTTACTTTGGGATAAACTTTGAATTGTGAAGAAAACCTTAATAACTTTTTCATTAACATAATTAATACCTTTGATTATGAGATCAGGCGAAGGACAAGAAAGAATCAGAGGAATGGGCTTTGTGCCTGGCCACGAGTTATATGGGATGTTGGGAAATTTATTTAACAAAAATAAGAAGGTAACACAACATAATATATGCACCCCCTATTGCAAAGGATTTTGTTGTTGTTGAGAGATTCAAACAGGGCACTGCTTTTTAAAGACACTGAAAACTATAAAACATTGCATATACTTGGTATTGTTATTAATATTATAACTCTATATCACTTAGAGTGAATGTTTAGAAATCATAAACTTTGAAAAAGTAATGCAATAATTGGTCTGACTCATCAATTCCGCTAAAGAGAAATATCCAGCTGTTATTTTTGTAGAGTTATTAATCACATTTATCTTCAGCATCCCACCTTGATGGTGTTTCACTAACGTCACTTATGTCTTCTGATTTAGAAACTACTTGGTGCTTTATCTTCAAAGACAGCTTCCTTCAACCAGTATGATAATTAACTTTTGTGAGTAGGAGCATGAGTTTTCTAGGGAGCTGGGACCCTCGGTAGGCATACCATAGCCTTGAACTTGCTGCCTTCTTTGGGTTGTGATGATACCACCATAGCAATTTACGTTCAAAAATCAGAGTGGCTACAAAAACATTTGTTCCCCTGTAATATGCTGAAATTAAATATATATATATATATATAATTTTTTAGGTAAGAATAAATTATATTTATTTTTTGCTTTGTTATTGAATTTTGTCTTTGTGGTGCGACTAGCAGTAAAATCATACATGGAAGATGGTAAAAAGCAAGCAACTATCTATTTTCTTTGATTCCACTTAGTCTGTATCTTGAACTATGTCAATATTTTCAGTGAGTGTGTGGGCATGGGCTCTTCTGACCCGTCCATGGCCCAAATGAACAGACATGAGATTGTACAACAAACAATAAACATGCAAAAAACCTTCCTTCCCTCCTTCCTTCCTCTTTCTTTCTTTCTTCCCTTTCTCTTTTTTCTTTCCTTCCTTCCTCTATCTTTTATTCTTTCTGTTCTTTTGCTTCTCTTTCTCATTCTTCTAGCTAGAGTTCTCAAATACAAAAGTTGTTGGTTTCATACTCTTTTTACATTCATTTTCATCTTAATATATACCCTCACCATGTATAGTTAATGATGTATCCTGAGCACATTATAGAGTAAAATGCTTTTGCTGAATTTACAACATGGCTCAATTCAATGAGACAGTCTGATATATTCTTAACAACTTTATTGCAAAAAACAATGCCTACTCTTTGGTTTACCGAGAATTAGCTGTCCTAGACCGCTTTGGATATCTTTCCAGGGAAAGATTAGCTATGCACAGTTCTGAGACTGTAGTAGTAGGATTGATGAGCACCCAACTCACTTTGGTTCCTTTCTTTTAAGAGCTACGCATTGAAGAGGCAAGCAAAAGTGAAGTGGCCTTCTAATTAGAGCTTTCTGGAAGGTCACAGTGCAGAGATATTTCCACCTCATCACTTCCCAGGCAATGCCAGAGCACATTTTTTGTAGTTCAATATGTTTTCTTTGTCTTTCCTTGTCTCCCTTGTCTACCTTTCTTTATGCTAGCCCCATGCACTCTTCACTAAATCACAGTGAACATCATCCCATGGGGGTGGGGTACCTAAACTCTTTGTGAATAAAAGGTTAAGAAAATTACCTTTCATAGTCAAATTTTGATAGTGTCATGTGTATTGTTTATTTTGTATCTACATATATTGTAAAATGTAACAATGTTATAAAACCATGCATATATAGAAAAAATGTAATTACTGTTACACGTAAAATTTACCGAGTATAATTTTTAAAAAGCACAGTTTTATACAATGCATTCTGAGGGTTCTATTGTCATTTTACAAACATAAACTTAGGATCAGACATATATACGGTAATAGAGGAAATTGAGTGACATTAGACGGAAGACTAACACACATAAGCATTAAGATACCTACCCTATAATCCCCCTTAAATGACCTTATGTTCATGCTTTTCTTCTTTCCTCATCCTACATTCTATCCACTTATCTTTCTTGCCACTCGCTTCCTGGTCTTTTTCCTCCGTACTACTCCCAGGAGTCAATCATAATTTACCTATGAAAATGATGCTGTGATGATATTTTCCCCCTAACTTCCTCTTCCTCTTCCACATCATGAGGTGGCAAGTTTGCAAAGTATTTTGCTCTACAGGCTTTTCCCTTTTCCTTCCACTACCCCACTGCCATTTATTGAACTGCAGACCAGTCAGAGAGAAGCAATGATGGACTGAGCCCTATTTGGAACTCTTCCCATGGTGGTGTATCTTGAGGCCTTCACTAGTAGTAGAGAATGTGCCAAGACATACCTGAATTGCAAAATTTGGTTCTACCTTTTACAAAGCCTTCCACATTGAAGGCAAATAGAAGTTTTTTGAATATTATTGGGGTTAGGAACTGGCTTCTAGGTTGCATATAAAACTGTGCAAAGAAAGGATGCAATGTTAAGTTTCTAATTTTCCCAAAGCCATTTATTTTTGAAGGGCTAAAATTAAATAACAAGTAAATGATCTTTAATAATTTATGCAAAGTTTACATCAACACAGATTGCTTGTATGTGTGTTTGAAACACTGCAAACAAAATTAAGTCCATAAAATGTACTGGACCTGGACTGAAAGAATGAATACTCTTACCTAAACACCATAATATGGGAGTCCTTGTCACTACAAAAAATTTGATTATTTTTCATCCTATAGGAATGCTAAGGAATCCTTAGCATTCTAAGGATTCCTTAGCATTCCTATAGGAATTTGCAAATATATGATAATGTGGCCATTATATACAATGGCTATATGTAACTTAAATACTTACCCTTAGGTCATTTTAACCAGAAATAAAAGCACATGCTAAAGAAAGGATGTCCAAAGTTTGATTTCTATCAGAAGAGCTATAGTATTTCAGTGTAATATATCAAATAAAGATTTAAACAGTATTCTCTTTATGTATATAAGTAAAAAAAGAAAAATTCAGCAGCAACATGACTTTTAAAATTATTAAACTAAAAAATTAAAAAATGTATACTTTTCAAATTATTTATTATATTTCAGGATGAATTTTAATTCTATTCAACATACATTTTGAAAGATAGATATGAATGAAGAGACAAAATGATGTGGCAAGAAAGAAATGTAAAAAACATGCTATAATAATATGAATGACACAAATGATAAATAATGAATGAATAAAATAATATAAATATGTAAACAAAGTAAAAATTTACACAAAGTGTTTGGGGTTGCAGTGGACTTGCTAAGATAGATGAAGGATTATAATAATGAAAAGGCAGTATGCTAAAAAAGTCAGAGGAAAAAATCATCTTGTGCAGTGGTTAACAGCATAGTTTTTGTAATCAGAACTGGACTATAACCCTAGTCCTACTGCCTTCCAGCTGTGTGATCTTGGGCATGGAAATTTAGTTTCCCCATCTTTAAAACAATTATCATAATATTAACCTTATCAATAGTTGTGTAGATTCAATGAGAGAGAAAAGACTTAACACAGTGGCCAGAATATAGGAAGAAGTAAATTAAGAGTATTATTTTGATTGTAAATACAAACTAATTTTAAAACTAATCAATATGGAAAATTCAGCCACAGGAAAAATGATTCCCACTAGGGAAAAGAAGAACAGACTCATGGAAGAAGCGCTAGGAAAGTAGTTTGGAGGTTCAAGTGGGATTTTTTTCTGACAGGGTTGATGGGAAAGTGCAGAGCCGGTGCACGTGGAAAAACTGAGAACAGACTCAAAAAGGAGAAAACATAAGCTATGTTCAGGAATAACACAAAGGCATATTGGGCTGGTTTTTTTTTTTTTATTTGTCACTGTGGGGAATGCTGGGGGTTGCTTGAAAGTTGTATTGGAGCCAGATTCCAGAAGGGCTGAGAAAGCCAACTATGTCACTTAGACAGGAGTTTCCTCTGTGGGGGTGCAGATACCCTGCTGGCTACACAAAATGATCCAATGGATACAACAAGAAAATAGGATTTTTACTGTAGTTTTAAATCCAACATAGAAACTATATTAAATTTTATGAATATGCAATTGAATAGATTACTACCACTATTCTCTCACTTCTCCTATCATTTGGTCACAGGGTCTGTGAGGAATTTTAGGAAAAAACTGGGAGTTTTACCATAAAGAGAAGTTACAATGAGGCAATCACTTCATTTGCTCATCTTTGTATTAAAGCTTAGCATTCCTTTAGGCAGCTTTATGGCTTATATTAACTAGTTTCAACTAAACCAACTTTCCTATAATGAGTAAGTGGTACGCAAAGGATTTCTTCAAAATAATCATGCATTAAAATAAAATTAATAATGTAAGAAACATACAGTAACATGGAAGCTGACGCTTTTCATATAGTTACAAGCTTTTCATAATTTTTTTTATACCAAGGTAAAAACAATGGTCATCAAATTAAATAAGATCTGACATGAATTTAGCAAATAATGTTTGACATTATCAGGAAAACTGAAATCTGTATCTATACCTGTAAGCGTTAATAACAAACCTTACCCTAAACCCATAACGTGCTTTGGAGTTAAAGCCAGATGACACCATCACAAAACTCTACGATTCTCAGCAAATAAGTTTCCCAATACTTCACAAATTTTCACTAAATTAAATAAGAAACTTCTTTTGAAATTTCTTAGTTAATAGGAAAAGACAAAAAAATCACGCATATTGGAAGAAACATATTTTTCTTCCATGGAGAAATGACTAAAGTAGTATGTGGAAATCAAACTGTATTTCTTTGTCAGCAAATACTGTTGGAAGAAACAAAGAAATACTGCGGAACATTTAGGGAAAAAGCGTTAGCAGAAAATGAGTAGCAAAATGTCTGGCAGCAATAGATTCAAATTATGAACATTTCTAACATGTTAGTTCATAATATTCCCTATTTCTGTTTCAATAACAAAATAATGACTACTGTTAGTCCCCTTGGAGAAATGTATCAGTAAAGACACAGCCTCAATAATGAGTCATTTGTTTAATAAATATATATATGCTAATGAAAAAAATTGGTATATTAAATATTGAGGAGTAGCTTCTTTGATTGAAATTATTTTTTTAAAGAGTAAGGTTAGAGAGATAGCAGTATATGTGAAATTCATTTACTGCATTCATTATAAGTAAGCCAGAAGTGGACAGAGTGCCTCAGGATGTTACTGATATAGTACATTGTGTACTAATGAGAACTTTATATTTTGTGCTAAGATGGAGAATAACTATGAAATTATTTTAATCAAAGAAATTTACTGATTATATTGTGGGAAATTAGTTCAAAAGCTGTAGAATATGAAGATTTAATTTTTTTAACTAAGATAGAATAATTCCAAATTTATTCAACTTTTTGGTGATTACAAGTGGTTATCAGTAATATATTACTTATTAGATATTTAGAAAGAAAGTAAATAATAATTGTCAGCAATATGCTACCTACTAGATAGTTAAGGAAAAATAAACAATATTTGAGAAAATTATGATGTGGAAACAGCCCTTTGAAGATAGATATTTGGAAATCATCATGTCATTATGCTACATAAAATGACATACATCAATTTTAAAAGCTATCATATCTGCTTATTTAACAAACTTTAAAACAGAATATTTTAATCTGTTTAAAAATCTTCCAGATGAAGAACTCTAGTGGGTTTTAAAACCATTTGTTGAAAAAAATATTTTAAAAGCCCCACATTTTCTGATAGCTAACAAAAACAAATGATTGGTATTAGGGAAGATGAACACTAATTTGTGATATTGCCACAATTTTATTTTTCATAATTGCTTTCCAACTCTATCCTTGGAAAACAGGTAGCAAGATTTGGTGAGTACCTTTGATCTACTTCTTTCATTTCTGGTATGTCCTTTTGAATTATCTTTTTGTGCTATGGATAGTCATTAAAACTAAACAGAAAAAGATCAAAATGAGCTTAACTTTGAAGCTGGATTTCATATAACTCCATCATAAAATTTTAGACCAAGATGTTAAAAAATACTAAGGCATATTCATTCAATGTTCTTCTAAAACACTATTATTAATCATCTTTTAATGTGATCGAATGTATCTACATTTAAAGAAATATAATAAAAACAGTAATTTTATTTTATTTCACTGATTTCTATTCTTTGTGAATGTTTTATAATATAAATAATATATTAGTAAAATAGTGTATAATGTAATTTATAAATAAATAAATATATACATACTGAGGTTGTATAATAAAAGAAACAGTAATGATTTAAAAAGTGACAAAGGTGCAAAATAAAAGAAAAAAGTAGTACATTAAAATATTTGAAGACATCTTGTTTAGATTATATTTAAAACACAGTAAGGAATCAGTAGGAATATCTGAATGATGGAGTTAAATTAATTGAATCATGCAAAAAACTTATCTGACAACTATATAACGGAGAGGGGAGAAAGGGAAGGCATATTGACCAGTCATTAGATTACTCAATAATTGGCAAAAGGTCATGAAAGCTGTAAGTAAGGCAGCGTCCCGAGGAACAGGAGTTAATGGACAGGAGTGTGATAACTGGGATGTGGAGAAAAAAGAACAGGTAAGAAAAAAACTTCTATCACTCAGATTAGTGACTGGGAGACAGAAGACAGGTGAATTATGCTGCCATTATCAGAAACAGAAAGTCAGAAGAAGAAACAGCTTCTATAGAGAAGTGGGTAAGATTCAAACATATTGAGTTTGAATTTACAGTGAGGCTGTGAAGAGGAGCTACCTCCTGGGTACTTGAAATTGTAAGTCTGACAGTCAAAAGAGGGATAGGAGGTGCACAAATGGGTTTTAAAATTGTTCATGTGGCTCCCTAGGAGGAAAGAAGACAGAAGTCAAAGAAAACCAAGAAAAACTTTATCATTTGGAATTGACAGAGAGAAATCTTAGAGATAGTCAAAGTAGAACTTGTAAAGTGTGATCAGAAAATAAAAGAGGACAAAAAAGTGGAGGGTCATGAAAGCCATGTCACAAAGGGGCAATCAGTCCCAAGCATCAGGTTCTACAAAGATCAGCCAGAAGAAATAGGTGGTGGTAGTGGCTAGATCCATCATGAGAATGGAGACTATATAGGCATCTGCTTTCTTTGACCCTGACAAAACTTATTTATAGAAAAGAAGAAGATCAGGTTTATAGTTAGTAAGCATGTGTTAAATGTGTACACAAAAAAATAACTGAATCAGAGTCAGAACGGACTATAGTATCTAGTTAGAGCTTAAATACTAAGTTTTAATGCTAAGATGCCATTTAATTTCCCTTTAAATAATTGTAGTTATCAGAGAATTAAAATTATTCAATTAGATATAAGAATGATGTAAGATCTCTTGTAGTTCTAAGAACATCAGAATTCCTCCAAAAATGATATAATTGCTTGTGCAAATATTGGTTAAAATGGGTTATTCTAAAAAGTTTCTATTAAAGAGAAAGAAAAGAATATATATTATTCCAGATTTATGCTTGGATTATAAACAGCCTTTCAATATTAAATACATTGAATGAAACTCCTAGCAAAATATATCATATTTAAAAACACGCTAAATACTAAAACAAACTACTTTGTGAATTTTTAAAATGACTTTTGTTTTGGATTTGGTCATACCTTTTTTTTTTTTTTGTAATCATTTAAGGCTGACTATACCTTAAAAGGGTTTCAACTGGGGGGAAAAAAAAAAGCTGACTGTTGTGCAACCAAATGGCAAAATGAATAGAAACTTACATAAGCCATATTGTTTGATGTTAATGGGGATATTGATTTTTATATCCATAGTAGAAAAAAAAAAAAGAAATAGCTTAAAACTGTAGGAAACTTCTTTATAACTCTATATGATTTTGATAAATTACATAATGGGCATAAGACACAGAAAAATAAATGCTATATCTATGCTTTATGTAAACTTGATTAAGCTGTCAAAAGGCCAAAGTTCTTCATTTTCAGCAAACAACTGTTTTAAGGCCTTCACTTATATAATTACTCTTGAGCAACTTCCGTACTTAGGTAAAAATCAGTAAATTACATACATGAGACTGTGCAAAGTGAGGAAAATATAACTTACTGTTTTTTCTTTCCCAGGTTCTGCCTGATCAGATTTTGCTGTGCGTACTGCCTGTGGCTGTTCTTTTATTTTTTTGGTTGTCTTGTCATCTTCCTTAGGCGAACTCTGAGGCGTGCCAGGTGGCAAATCTGGCTTGGCCTGTGGTTGTTTCTCTTCTTGCATGGCCTTTGGAGCCACTTTGCCTTCACCCTTGTCTTTAGCAATTTGCACTTGAGTTTTAAGTAAGTCATGTTTCTGTTCCTCTTCTAGAGCTGATGTTTTTGCTTCTAGGGGTAACTTTTTGTCTTCAGGGGCTGGCTTTTTTTCTTCTAGAGTTGGCTTTTCTTTTTCAGCAGGTGGCTTTTTCTCTTCAGAGCTTGGTCTTTTTTCTTCTGGGAGGAGATGTTTTTCTTCGGAAGCTGGCTTTTTCTCTTGAACAGCTGAAGCTTTGTCTTTCTCCGGTTTACTTTCTTCTTGTTTTTGATCTGTGGTTACCTTAGGGGGATATTTTTCAATTGAAGGTGTTTCCTTTACTTTCTCTAGAATGACTTTTTCAGCTTCTGTTTTCACTTCTTGTTCTTCCTTTTTCACTTTTACTTGAGGAAGCATTGCTGTTTTTTCAGATGATGGTTCTGTAGGTATAGGCATGGGGGATGCTTTGGGTCCTGATGATGCAGGTGGCATTTTGCCCACATCTCCAAGCTGTCCTGATATTGCTCTCTGGGTTTGACAATTTAAACAAAGCCATTCTTGAATCTGCAAATAAAACAGCAATGAACAGATTAACTATATTATAATGTCTCTGTTTCTGTGTATTTACCAAAGTGAAAACTTGTCAATTCCTAGTTGCTTTTTTTGTATATGGAGACGGTGGGTCACTTTTCTAAATCAATGACACAGTCATTTTTTAAAAAAAGATTAAAGAAGACTATTTGAAATCTAAAAATATGTAGAATCTCTAGAAGCTAGCAATTCACTCTCTTCATCATAAATTAGAAAAAGAAAAAAAAAAGCAAAATTGTACTAAAGATGGACCCAGGGAAATATCCATTTTGGAGGAGAAAAATATCTGCATTTGTTCTAAATTATTTTTAAGCCAAGGGCCTTCAAAATTAGTATTTCTATCATAAATTTATTCAAACACTCTTACATTTCACAACAATGTTTTTAAACAAAAAATTAATTGAAAATTTTCTTAGGATCTAGACTATTAAATTGCCTATTGCTTCATGGGCCAAATATAGTTTTACTTACCTGAGCAGAGCTTTACAAGTATAGCTAGAGTTTTCAAGAATCACTTGTGCATAACTCTCTATCTGCTTTCATATTAAAAAAATAATTTCATTCTTAATATTAATCACATTTCCTCAGGAAATTGAGCAAGAAGCACTCAAAGGCTCAAATTATTTAGTATCTTTTTCCCAGCGTGTTCTGATTTGCTAACTAAAACATTTCCTTGTATCTTTGCTCTTCAGTATGTAAGCCATGACCACCTGCACTAAATCAACTGAGATGGTCCTTAGACATTCAAATAAATGCCTTGGAACTACACCAAAACTATTTCAGCAGAATTCTGGGAGTAGAAAAAGGAGGACCTGCCTTTTTCATAAATTGTTTGGTTAATGCTTTTGCAAACTAAAGACTAAAAACCACTCTCTGATAAGAACATATGATGAATGATCACACAGGAGACAGATTATGTCAGACTAATACTATTGCAGGATTCCTCCCTGATTGATGTATATTGTAGTTTTTCTTACCTATGCCAATGCAATAAATAAAGGCTGTGCATGTAGTTCTAATTATTACTATTTAATGTGCACCCATTTTGTAAAGCACAGGGTTCGAGGGTCATACAAATAATATTGCTTTGGAAATGTTACATTATCCTCTGAGAAATTCAATTTCAAATTGCTCTTCATACTGGCTCACTCTTTCTAGTTACTTAGCTTAAATTATTTAGAGACAAAATCACTTATTGTTCTAGAATACTGTCAGAGATCTAAGTTTCATTTCTTACTTTAGTTTCCAATTTCTTTGGAAGCATTAAAATATAGCTTAATATCTGTGACTGTTTTGCAATCTGTAGCCATTATAATTCTTACTTGCTGATCTAAAAGAGTAAAGACAAAAGTCAATTCTTAAGCTTCAGTAAAATGCTGCCTATAAAACATTAGGATATATTATGGGTTCCCTTGCTTTTCTTGTGTACGATCACTCAATATCAATTCCCTACTTAATTTCATGTCTTAGCTGCACTGAAGTGAATTCTGCCTTCTTTATACGACTTCATGTAAAAGTCATACGAAAGAAACTGATTTGATTTCTTATGCCAAATACTAAAAGTTCTAGCTCTTGTGTTGAATAGTACCTGAGGCAGAAACTTCCATAATACCTATAGAAAAATCAATCCTAATAATCTATGCTGTGGTATTAAAAATCATTACTTGGTTGAGCCACATCTTAAGACATTTTCATTCAGAGCCTGACTTTTTTAAAAGCAAAAACAGATACAAATAGCTGCATCACTGTGCTGTTTTGTCACATGGATTCTAAAAAACCAAATGCAGGTGTGTATTAAGCATTCCCATTGACCATGTCTAATGTAAATAAGTTAGAAAGTTTTTAGTATACCAGGAATATAGCTTTCATTCCACTGGAAATTTTTGTCAACTAGAAAGTGTGATGATTTTAGCTGAATTTTTGGGACAAATTATTCTTACTAAGTTGTCATCTCTTGCTACTTACAGTGTATGATACCAAAAAGTACATGGCTCTTGTTAATAGGAAAATGTGTTGAGAAAATAAAGCATAGTGATTATCTCAAGGTAGTATACTCATAGTTTTCTTATCATTTGAAATTTAGGTAACAGAATACAAGGTATAATCTATTTAATTTAGGATACCACATAAAATACTTCATTTTCCCAATTTAAAATAATGCTTGCAAAACCTATAAAGCAGTGATAACCACCGTGCTACTAAGTAAAGTTTGTAATACAAACAGAAGGCAATAGCATAAATCTGAGAAATAAAAAATATCCTGAGAACTTCATTGCCTATTTCAAATTAATGTTTTTGCTTAAATTCCCATCCATATTCAGTTAGACCTAACATTTTCAATCATTGCCATTTTGCATTTTTAATATGATGTTACTATATTCAGTTCCTTGAGTGTAAGATTAATTTTCATTATGAAAAAAATAGGAAAGCCAAGCCTAATTCTTTTGGTTTTACACTTCGACTAATTGTCACCAAAATTAATTTGAAAACTGATGTTTCTATTATGTTAAATAATGGCAGCATAATTCATTCATGTATCTATTCTGTATATATCTATTCTGTTTATATCCATGGAATACATATACCATTGGAAAAGTGTATGTGCAAGTCTCATTCCATCAGGAAACTTACATGCAGGTGGAAGATAAAAGGCACAGGTAAAAATAAGCATAATATGCAGTAAAAAAAAATATAAAGAGACAGAGGAAGAAATTGTATTGCAATGCAGAAGAGGGTGATTCCATTTCTAGCCACACATATTCCAAGAAGATTTGGCCTTAAAATAGATACATTAATAAATTGTGAATGTAAAATGAATCTATTTTTCCAAAAATATTTATTGTCACTATTTAACATAATAGAAATAACAGTCACAAAATTTATCTATATTTGGTGCCAATCAGTCAAAATATAAAGTCAATAACATCAGGCTAAGGACTTATTATTCTATTCACATTGAAATTTTATCATTACGTTCAAGGATAAGACATAGCAAAATCACCTGTAATCCTAGCACTCTGGGAGGCCAAGGCGGGAGGATCACTCAAGGTCAGGAGTTTGAAACCAACCTGAGGAAGAGCGAGACCCCGTCTCTACTAAAAATAGAAAGAAATTAATTGGACAACTAAAAATATATAGAAAAAAAATTAGCCAGGCATGGTGACGCATGCCTGTAGTCTCAGCTACTCGGGAGGCTGAGGCAGAAGGATCGCATGAGCCCAGGAGTTTGAGG
>CAUYRT010039632.1:0-29165 GCA_963574885.1 Lepilemur ruficaudatus | reverse complement strand
AGTGCCATGGCGTCAGCCTAGCTCACAGCAACCTCAAACTCCTAGGCTCAAGTAATCCTACTGCCTCAGCCTCCCGAGTAGCTGGGACTACATGCATGTGCCACCATGCCCGGCTAATTTTTTCTATATATTTTTAGTTGTCCAGCTAATTTCTTTCTATTTTTTTTAGTAGAGACAGTGTCTCGCTCTTGCTCAGGCTGCTCTCAAACTCCTGAGCTCAAACGATCCTCCCACCTTGGCCTCCCAGAGTGCTAGGATTATAGGTGTGAGCCACTGCACCCAGCCTCTTATTACACATTTTCACAGACAGCTATATATTATGTTAAATAAATAATGCTATAAAAATATGACATACTACATATTAAAGTTCGATCTTCAGGCAAAAAGCATTTCTTTAGAAATAAAATTCCAAAGCACCTCATCATTGAAGACATAGATTGAGATTTCATTTAAAAGGCATAAAATGTCAACATTTTAAAGGAAAGAAAATTTGAAAGCCAAGTCTTGTATCTCATAATCCAAGAATAAAACACGTCACTTACTTATATCTGTATTCTTACCTGTCCAGCCAGTGTAGGCAGAGCAATCGTGTGGATCTGCTGTCTTCAGGCCTTCTTCCATCTGCTGCAGAAGATCTTTGATTTTGGTCTGGATCCGCCTTGAGAAATTATGAATGATCTGAGAACCAAAAGAAGAGATAATTTAAATTGTACAACAGGCCAATTTGTAATAAACACTTTAACAGTCTAAGTTGTACGAACATAACGGAAAGAAGTTGTTTCACCTGGCCCATCTCAATGCTTCATTGGCTGAAATCTACTTTTTAAAAAATTGTTTTTTTTTTTGTAGAGTCGGGGTGTCGCTATGTTGTCCAAGCTGATCTTGAACTCCTGAGCTCAAGAAATCCTCCCGCCTCAGCTTCCCAAAGTGTTGGGATTATAGGTGTTAGCCACCATGCCTAGCCTACCTTGGCTTTTATAAGGTTTATTTTTTTAATGAGATAATGCCCTATACGGACTGTAACTCATAAGTAGAATTACAGTAACGACCTGCAGAAACCAAAGAAAAAAGCCATAAAAAAAGATGGATAGGACTACAAAAACATCCTAACTTCTATAAGACAAACAACATGATATGGTTTAAAAGCTACTGACAAAGGGGAAACATTTCCAATATAAGATAAATCAACAGAGAACACAATAGAGAAACAGATTCCAAATTTTTAATGCACGTCATACAGAAAAATATAAAAGGATAAGCATATGCAAAAAATGTTCAACCACTTAGTGACAAATGAAATGCAAATAAAAACAGGTACCATGGTTTTCCTATTAGATTTATAAAGAATAAAACATTTAAAAAATGTTAAGTCCCAAGGCTGCTAAGAGCAAAGGAAACAGGTATTTATTATTATTGCTGGTAATCCCAAAAGAAATATGCAATAACCTTAGCTGCTCTAGAGGACATAATACATATCCAACACCTTTCACGATCCATTTGCAGTTAGTCATGTAGAAACCTTGAAACCACAGGGGCTCATCTCCTACCCCTAGTCCTTTCTCTTACAGTTGGTATATATTATATAGCTACGTGAGAAATAAATCCTACAACATAATGCTGCAACTTTTGCTTAAAAAAACAACTACCTGTTTTGTAAGCAAATTAAGAAGTAAAAAGGCAGAGAGAAAAATACAATTTCTGCATGTACCCAGATATCTACCATTTTCAATGCTCTTCCTCATTCTTTTCTTAGAATATTAGTTTCCATCAGGTATCATCTCGCTTGGCATTTCTTGTGGTGCTGGTGTCTACTTTAACAAATCCTCTTAGGTGGTGGTGTTTTTAAATCTGGAAACATCTTTACATTGTCTTCAGTCTTGAAGAATATTTTCACTGAATAAAGAATTCTCGATGGTGGTTTCCTTCAAGACTTCCACATGTTTCATTCTCCTCTGGTCTCCACAGCAGCCATTTATCAAACTCCCTGTATATAATATGCTGTTTATCCTGCTCCTTTCAAGATTTGTTCTTTATCTTTGCCTGGATTTGGGCTTCATTGCGTTTATTCCTCCTGGTGTTTGTTGGGCATTTCGTATCTGGAAATTTCTATCTTTCATTGAATTTTTAAAATTCTCAACTATTAATTCTTCAAATATTTTTTCTGTCCCATTCTCCCTCTGCTTTCCTTCTATGATTCCAACAATACACATGCTGGACGATTTGAGATAATCCAACAGGACCCTGAAGCCCTGCGTTTTTCCCTTCCATCTTTTTTCCCCTCTGTTTTTCACACTGCATAATTTCTACTGATCTACTTTCAAGTTCACTCATTTTCTTTCTTCCGTCTTCTCCGTTCACCTACTAGGACCATATGGTGACTTATTAGTTTCAGATGCTGTATTTATTAGTTCTAAAATATCTGTAATATTCTTTTTTTATGGTTTCTATTTCCCTGCTGGGATTTCCTCATTTTTCATTCATTGAAAGCATATTTTGTTTAACTTCATGGAGGATAGTAAAAGCAGTCACTTTAAAACCCATGTCTGCTAGTTTCATTATCTGGTTCATTTCACGATTTTAGGCCCAGTTAATTTTCTTTTCTCTTGAAAATGTGTTTCTAATGAAAGAGAGCAGAATATGCCATCCCAAAATATGCCTTTTTGAAATAAGAATTATTTTGAGCTAAAGGCTCCAGAGAAGCAGATATAAGAAAAGCTTTCTGCCTTCCTCCATTTGCCTAAAAGCAGAACATACGTTTATAAAGGCATCTGTGCTCCCCTTTCAACCAGTGAAGACAACTTTACAAGGTATCAGCTGGGAAAGGCACCACACAAATCTACATAGCAAACTCCATTCATCTGCCTTCCCATGATGTGCCCCTACCAGAAACTCAAAGTCCTTTTCCTACTTCTTGTCACTTCTCTAAAAATTTACTATTCTTTGCTGAAGATGCAATGTAAGTCGAATTCCTAAGCCCCTTTGAGATTTACTCATTCCCTATGTATACCCAATATATTTATGAAATATACATGTGAATAAACTTGTTTGTTTTTCTCTTGTTAATTTGCCTTTTGTGACAGAGGTCTTCCCAACTAAGAACACCAAAAGGTAGACAGAAAATTATTTTTCTTCCCTAAATCATTTTCTTGGTTCTTCACATATCAGATAATTTTGCATTGCAACTAGAATGTTAATTTGCAGACTGTTATCTTGCTTGTATGGAATTGCAAATTCTGTTTCTCGGGCAGCAGCTCTGGTCTCACGCCACATCTTTTGTCTTTAATTGAGCTTCTTTGAGTCTGTTCCAGGAATGCATCTTTCAAAATTTGGTTAGGAACACACTGCGACAAAATTTGGGGATTCCCTTCTTTATCTCATCCCTCTTCCCCATCATCTTTGGCAGCCATGGTTATCCATAGTTTTCTGGTTTTCCTGAAAACAGATTTGTTCCATAGGCACCCCCTGCCACCACTGTGTGCTCCACATAAATGGCAGTCAGCTCCAAGATAAAGACCTAGAGACAGGAACTTACCCCACAGGGCTCCACTCCGCCAGTCATACCTGATAACCATATTCCATAGAACTTGGATGTAACGCAAAACTATTTACAACCATGTACTATAGAATTTGGACAAAATATAAAAAAGCAATTACACTCTGCTCTGCTTACTATCCAGTGCCTTTGAGTAGTTGCTTTTCATATTATATTCAAGCTTTATAGTTGTTTTATACAGGGAATCCTCCAGTAGGGAATAGCCCATCATCACTGGTAGTACAAGTTCCTTAAAATTGCTTTTTAAGTTAAAAAAAAAAAATTCCAGTCTATTCCCCTTTTTGTGCACCCAAGATACATATAATATCAATAAACCCCATTCCTGCCCACATTTTTAAGCCATAGTAAGTAACAGGTGAGCACTCAGAGATGGGTATATCCATTTTAAGACCAATTCAAGAGGATTTAAATGTAGATATTTACAAGTAGACACATTTCTGCCATAATATGGGTATTGAATATGATTTTCCCCTTAACATTATATATATTACTTGCCCAAGGTTATAATGGGCAGCTAGACGATGGATTCTATTAAGTGATTGAAACATAGCATTAGCTTTCAAATTGTATCCTTTCATTAAATATTATTCAAAGTAATAATTTAATTACAATAATTTCTACTCAATCATGGTGGTAAAATACCTTCCCTTATGAGAAAAGCTGAGCTAGAAATCTAAGGCCAAAAACAACTTCATGAAAATCTTTATAAATATGTTTACTTAAAAAAAATGATAAAGACAATAGTACATCAATGAATGCAATATCAATATTTCACTGACCTCAAAGGTAATGTAATGAGTACTATGCAAACAGATTTCATTTTACCAATCTTTGCTTACTAGCAATGCTTTCCAGATTTGTCATTCCCTACAGTTTTGATGATGAGCTTTTATATGTATTTTACTTTGAAGTTGTTAATGCACCAAAAATAATAATTGATTCTCCATCCAACTTCTTAATAATTTTTTGACTCCAAGTTAGTAACTTAAGACTCCTGAGTCTTGCCTTTGGTTTTTACTGTAATCAAAGAGATGCAGAATAATTTGCATGAGAAAGAAAAATTAGGATAATATCTCGCTAATACCTGGTGTGGCAGAACCTGTAATTTAGTACGTAGCCTGTATCTATTCCCTATACCCTCTTCCTTCTTAACAAGAATTCTGATCATACTCAGAATAATAATGTTTCAAGCCTGAGAAGAGCTACTTGCTTTCCCATGTGACAGTTCTCACCAATGATACCTAAGCACAAGTCTTCTAGGAGATCTTGGAAGGTTCTTATTTTTCTTGATAAGAGAAAGAAATACATATTTACCACTCCCCTTATTTTTATCCCTGGATGTGATGTCTGGTGCTACAGCAGCCTTCTTGTACTGTAACAGAACAAATATGAGAGAAAGACCAAACTAACTGCAGAAATCCTGGCCCTGATCTTGCTGAAGCCAATCAACACCACAGCCGCCTACCTCTAGACTTCTCGTTACACGGGGAAAACAATCTAATGAAGATACTTCTAAATTGAGTGTTCTGCTTATTGTAGCTGAAGGCAGGACTAACTCACACTCATATTCGGTGCTAGTTCTGTCACAGTAACTTAATTTCAAAGCATATGCTATTAACCCTTTATTCCTCATAAATGCCCCTAGAGTATGTTTTTAAGGCTTATGATTACTTACTCTAACTCCCTTTACTATTTTCTCAACTTTCATTACAAAAATCATTTCTCTGTCCTTTGCTTTAAGGTACTTTTTCTAGTTCTCTTTTTCTAACAACTTCTCATAAAAGAGACTCCTAATTTGTTTATACTGGAACCAAAATCTCTTCAACAAAGAAAATTTATTACGCTATAATTCTATTTGGATTTGATGGAGATTACTGTGCCAGGAGAAATTTTAACTGGCTCATCTCATTTAATCATGGTATTATTACAAAGGTAACTAATAAGCACTTATTATGTGCCTGGCACTAAGTGCTTTACATGATATTTCAAGTAATCTTCACATCACCCAAAGATTCTGTTTCTTAGGTGAGAAAACTGAGGCTTACTCGTGGTCACATGATAATCAGGCTGTCTGATTCTAAAGTTCCTGGGCTTCACATGCACTACTTACTGTAAAATTTTTTTCTTGATTCATACTTACATTTTACCTATACATTTTCAGGACTTACAGCCTTCACTCAATCACACCATACGAATACAAACACATACCACATGGCACAGAAACAGCAGGAGCAGTTAAAGAACTTTGCAGGTTTTATCTCTGACTTTGAGATTGATTTTTAGCAATTACATTGCAACCAGAAAGAACATGTTCTTTCCCTACATGGTAGGCAATTTTCCCAAACCAGGATGCCCAAGTGTGTTATAAAGCAAAAATATATTGGAGCGGATATTAATCACAAGTTGTAAAACTCCTTGTAAGGCGTCACTGCACCTATTATTTCAAATGATATAGAATGCATGTTTATGGCAAGATTTACTTCTCTTCCTCACAGTGTTTTTCCTGGTAATAAATCTTAGAGTTTGGATGAGAAAGCTTTTTATTTTGGCAGGGGAGAGTGAGGAGGGGGCAGGGGAGGAGGGAGGAAGAGAGAAAGATAGAGAGACAGGCAGAGAGACACTGGGTGATATTTAAGCATACGAATTACTCCACTTACGTCGTTGACAAAATTTCTGGAAATTGAATTATTCTTCTTTATCCCTATTTTTTCCATGTACTTCACAGGAATAAAGGGATTAATTCATTTCCTAATTTGTCATTTCCTAGAACATGTGCACATATTCCGTACCTCTCTGCCTCAACTCTAGAGTTTGGACAAGGTGTGGGTTCACATGAGCATGTTTACAAGCTGTGTTTTGTACTGTGTATGTAAAAAATAAAAAGTACATTTTACAAAGTTTTACAATTTTACAAATATTGATTTTATTAGAATGGATCAACACTCTAAAAACTTACTGAAGATAAATGCCCAAATTTTCTCTATTTTGGAATAAAGCTTTGCAAGCATAATATAATTGGTATATTAACAACTTAATATATATTAAAATACCCAGCATTACATATATTTCTGTATATATTTCAGATATCTATGAAATAGATAAGAAAAAAGAAAATGTGGATCATTAGTAAATTTTGAGTCCAATATTAGATTATTTTATTCACTTATTCTTTTGAAAAACAAGTAATCAGTGATTTCCATGAGCCAGCTACTGTTACTGGGACAAAAAGTTGACTAAGATTGCTTATCCCCCGAAGGGGGGATAACCCAGGGTCTAGCAAAATAAACATAAAAATAATTATGATTCCACATAATGCCTGACTAGCAATATACAATACAGTGTATTCAGAAAAATACGTATGTCTATGTAGACTAACATATGAAGACTTCAGAAATTTCTATAGCCTGGAGCTGCTAGGAAAATGGTAGACCTTGGAAAACAATCTTCAGCTCTCTCTTGTAGAGGGTATTCAGGAATGTGCTGGGGCTGTTATCAGATCCTTGCTCCAGGGGCAGGCAAGTGTGTATTCAGAAGTACCATCAGTGGGGCACTCTGTGGACCAGAAGGCCATGAAAGCTTGTTCCACACTGGGATAAATGCCGCTGAGCTTGCTCTGTAGGGCTGTGTGTGTGTGTGTGTGTGTATGTGTATGTGGCTGGGGGATCCTAAACTCCACTAAAGGAATACACAGCCCCCTGTCTGTTGCTGCCTTCACTATCATCAGTTCTTGGTGAAGGTACAATCACTACTCCCACTTAACATGATACATACGAAGCACATGGAGAGAGGTGAGGTGACTTACCAAAGTCAAACGAACAGTGAGTGGCAGAACTGGAGTGTGAACCCAGGCAGGCAGCCCCAGACTACAAGCTCTTAACCAACATGCTAAGAACATTTACAGCAGGCAGAATGGCTCCCAAAGATGTCCTGACACCTCAAACAGGCTACAGATCTTAAATAGGGAGAGTATATGGGATTGTCCAAGTGGGGCCCATCTAATCCTAAGAGCCCTTAAAAGCAGAGAACATTCTCTGACTGGAGAGACAGAGAGAGGGGGCAGAAGGTGAAATCAGAGAGATGGGAAGTGGGAGGGCCATGTGGAGAGCAAAGGAAGGGACCAGGTGGCTTTCTAGGAGCAGAGACCAGCCTGGCTGATAACTGGCAAGGAAAGGGGCCACAGTCCAACACCCAAAGGAACCAGATGTGGCCCCCAAATGAGACTGGAAGCATGTTCACCCCAGAGGCTCAGGAAAGAGCCGCCCTGCTGACACTTTGATTTTGGTCTCATGAAATCTTAAGTAGAGGAGCCTGCCAAGCCACACTGTACCTGGATTTCTGACTTACACAACTGAGAAAAAATAATTAAGTGCTGTCTTAATCTGTTAAATTTGGGGTATTTATGGCAGCAAGAGAAAATGAATACAACTTTCTCATCCAACCTTTTGAGAGGCCTAGCGATGGTCAAGTAACACAGTCCCCCAGACAGCTCTGAGAGTGCCCCAGGGAGACAGTCTCAGAGAGACCAGGTTTGCTGTGTGGAAAGCAGGCGGAGGATTTCTTTTGCTGAGGGACAAAGAGGATACAAAAACAGCATTTAAGTGAAAGACATGGTAATCCTGGAGAAATGAGTCATTCTCTCTGAAAAGTAAGGAATATGCAATCATTCCCTTTCTAAAATACCTATGTTCTTCTGTATTTTATTTTTTAAATTTAGTGCTAGTTTGAGGAAATACAACTGCCATATATATAATAAAAATACAGAGATCTTAAAAAAGATTGATGAACTTTTAAAGAGTCATGATCTTAACCTCAAACAGAGGAGAGTGGAAAGTTTCAAAATAGGCACTCAACATGAACATACAAATAACTCCTAAAAAGAAAAAGGTAAGCTTTGAACAGCTATGCGTGAATCAAACTTTTGGGTTTGAATACTACTTTAAATGCACCAGTGGAGCTTACTAATAAAATCATTTACTACACTCCTAATATATGCTATGTACGTGAAACACTTTTCTAATTTAATCCTCTTGATAATCCTAAAACAGCATTATCATCCCCATGGCATATGAGGAAACTGAAGCTAAGAAAGAATGACTTGCCTACTTTTTTAAGATGGTAAGAATAGATTTTTGACCCACATTTTGTACAAGTGATGACATATACAAAGTTGCAAATATAAACAAAAGTAAATAATTCTGTTTTACAAAAAGTTTTTTTTTTTTTTTTTTTTAGTTAAGGTGGGGGGGGGGCTTCTTCCAATGAGGACCAGAACATCTGCTAGACAAATTTTAGAAGAGCTGCAACACTATTACAAAAAGTTTTAACAAACCTTTTTGTTAGGGGGCCGTCTGGGAAAGAGCCTTTCATAATCTCAGCTCTCCTAGGCTAATGATCATTTGTACATTACATGCTCTGTGATGGTTACACAGGAATAGTGTAGGCTTGGTTTTTTAACACTCCATTCTGCAAACAAAACCAAATAAAACAAAAGTACCTCAATCCTTACCTCAAAGTTAATTACTGAAGGCAAAAAACAGGGTGGGTGGGGAGAGTTGTATCTTTCAGCGGCAGAGAGTTAGACTGGAGTGGAAACATATACCTTCATTAGTGGTATTTTCAGTAAACAAGCCCTTCTCTAAACTGCATCTGTACCAAGAAAATGCAGTTTGCTTAGAGGTTTGAAAATATTTCATTTTGCTAAAAATAGGCATACATTTACATAATCAGGTCCCTTTCTGTTCTTATTTCAAAGTCAATAATAGAAAATGTTCTGCATTATCTATCCTAAGTACATACACCTAGCCCAATTTTGATGTGTCATAAAAATTCATTGATAATCTGCTGTGCATACTGTCTACGGGATATACATCCTAACCACAAGGAAGTTTATAATTGCAATAAAGAACCAAGGACAAAATGAAGAGATGGAATAATAAATTGAACTCAAAGGGCTCAAAATACACATAATTATACTTCAAGAGATGATGAGGACCCCATGGAGATAGTGGGACACAGTGGTCAAATTATACTTAATTACGGAACACTCTCAGGGAGAATTTTCTTTTTTTTTTAAACCTGAGGTCAGAGGGTAGTGCCCTTTGAGTTCTGGGGAGACAGGCATCCCTGAAGGGGACTAGAGAAGTCACAGAAGACCTTTTCTTGAGAAGTAGCCAAAGAGGGCACTCCCAACCCTAGGCTGAAGTGGCAGGAGAGAGTCCAAGAGAAGTTCATCCTCCCTGCTGCCCAGTTCAAACCACTACCACAGACGAGAAGCGTAACTCCTGCCGGGGTGACCAGGGTCAAGCCTCTTATTCCAGGAGGAGTGGACTCTGCCCTAGGCCTTCCCCATGTCCCCTTCTTCCTCCTGCCCTTGAACCTCCTCCCTGCCCCAGGGCCTCTCCCAGCCCAGTGCTGCCAAGGTGGAGGGAAGGATGAAGCCACTTTTGGCTTCAGCCCCCATTCGAGGTGGGAAGGGGGACACACTAACTCCCGGTACCAACCTGCTGACAGACACTAACTCTGTATCCGTTTGATAAGCATTTCATACATAAAAGTATAGAAAAGGTCTGTGCCTCTTCCTTGGAGGAACTGAGGGCTGGTCTCAGCCTCCCAGGGCACTAGTCCCCTTCACTTACCTCCACCCCACTCCTTTCTTCTTTCTCCTGTCTCCATCTCTGTTCTACCTGTCTGTGGCTCTGGGAGCTGGGCCACCTGGCTCCTGAGAGAAGGTATTCATATCGTGCTACCTGGGTAGAAGGAAGAGCAGGGCCATACCAGGGCACTGACCTTGGAGCCGACCTTGGAGCTGCAGATGAGGGAGGTACATTGAGAAGGGCCTGGAGAGGCCACCTCTTCTTCAAAGGACAGCCCTGGTGGAGGCTTTGGGAGTGATTAAGGGTATATAGGCTTGAGGTTAGGGAGAACTAGACCCAAATCCCAGACTTGTCAGAATCTAGGTGACTTTGTCAAGTCACATCACTTATCTGGGCCTTGGCGGTCCCAGGGAAATGGAAATAATACTTACTGGCTTGCTGTAAAGACTCAGCCATTGACTCGAATATTTATTGAGCACCCGCTATTTGCCAGGCTCAGTATTATGGCACTGATGTTCTCGAGTTTAGATTGTCCAATACAGTAGCCACTAGCCACATTTGGCTGTTCTAATTTAAACAAATTAAAATGAGAATTGAAACTTTAGTCCCTCACTCATACATTTCAAGTGGTCAGGAGCCACTTGTTGCTAGTGGCTAGCATGCTGGACAGTGCAGCTACAGACCATTTCTATCACTGCACAGAGTTCTACTGGACAGCACTGCTCCAGTGGGAAGAGAGAATAACTGATGTAGTCTATGACAGAGCACAGCACACACACTGAATCGAGGATAGTTACCTTCCAGGGGGGCTATACAGAGAGAACTTAAACTCAGTTGGTAACGTTCATTTCTTAAGCTGAGTGGTTAAGTATAATGGGTTTACACATACACCCCCTCCCTCCCCACACACACGCATAACTTAATAAGTCTGAAATATTTCACAATTAGAAAAAAGTTTAGCACAGGTCCTGACTGACTCTTGTCGTTCATTCCCCCAGCCTCAATCCCCAAGTCTCAGAAGTGACCACAGAAGCAGGAGAAACCACGGGGAGGAGAGGGAGGACCTTAGGAAGACTTCCTGGAAGCCAGCTGTGCTGGGCAGGACGCGAAGAGAGGGAATGTGGTTGCCCTGTCCTGTCCTCTCCTTCCCCACTCTCAGGGAGAATTTAAGTTTCATTTTGATTAAATGATTGCTGCATGGTTTTAACTAAAATACATGGAAGACAGGAGCATGTTCTGAAAAGTTCGGTTTGTTATACTCAATTCTATTCAAGCAAAATTTGCTCAAAACCTACTCTGGCCCTAGAAGACTGCTAGCTGCCCTTACAAGGTATATTCCTCACCCAGACTCGCCCAAAGTATATCACAGAGTCTTCGTCTACATTAGCTTAGAATATCATCTAGGAGACCAAGATGCTGACAATGTGCACATAACATTTTAAACAGAGATTTAAAAAAAAATGAAATTATACTATTAATAAGAAAAAATGCCTCTAGTAAAATAAAACTTCTTTTTAATTTCAATACATTTATTCATTCATTCAACAAACATTTACCGAGTGTACTATTTTCTTAGTTCAATATCAAACAGTGTAGATATTTAAAAATAAAAATAACTCAAGCATATTCAAGAAAAAATTCTTGTTCAAGGAGAAAAGTGGAGAAGAGAAACAAAAATGAATTGCAGTAAGCCCTTAGTAATCACAGATTAAATGTTCAGAGCTTTTGTTTGAGGTTTCAAGCAGAGACACGTGAATCTGAAGACCCATGGCATGATTCACGCCAATTTTCAATTTTGCTGAGGCCGGAACATGAATCTCTGGGAGAGTGTCGGTAGAACTCCACACCTTCACACTCCCTGGGGTGTGGCTGTTCCTCTTTGTCCTGCCACCCTCAGCAGGAGTCCTGCCCATCTCAGGGATGAGGGGAGTAAGTACGTGGCACCGGATTTAGAAACCTGGAAATTGTTGACAATCTGAGGACCTACCCACATGAACATTGCGTATCCAACCATATTTTCCTCAGAAGGAAAAGGAGACAAGAATAAGCATCTCCCTAAGAAGGAAAAACTGAAGGTTATATGTTTTTTCCTGTATTCCAATGAAAATATAAAATTGAAAGAAATTTTTCATTATATTTTATACTATAAGAAGAAATGAGAGATATACATAATAATGTCAATAGCTGTCATTAACTGAACTCTTACTATTTAGGTTGGTGCAAAAGTATATTATGGTTTTAGCATTGTTGAAATTTGCCCTTTGATATTGGAATTCATTCTTACGTGTGGTTCTGTTAGACATCATCTTAATGTGCATTTCCTGCTTTATGTTTTTTGCTAATGACTTATTACTTGCTGTTTATTTTATTTTAGATTATGGAAACGATGTTAGACAAAAAACAAATGCCAGCTATTTTCTCACTCAAGTTCAAAATGGGTCATAAAGCAGCGGAGACAACTTGTAACATCAACAACACACCTGGCCTAGGAACTGCTAATGAACGTGCAGCGCAGTGGTGGTTCAAGAAGTTTTGCAAAGGAGACGAGAACCTTGAAGATGAGGAGTGCAGTGGCGGCCAACAGAAGTTGACAAAGACCAACTGAGAGCAATCAGCAAAGCTGATCCTCTTACAACTACACGAGAAGTTGCCGAAGAACTCAAGGTCAAACATTCTACAGTTGTTCGGCACTTGAAGCAAATTGGAAAGGTGAAAAGGTTCGGTAAGTGGGTGTCTCATGAGCTGACCGAAAATCAAAACACTCGTTGTTTTGAGGCATCATCTTCTTTTATTGTATGTAAATAACAACGGACCATTTCTCAATCAGATTGTGACATGCGGCACAAAGTGGATGTTATACAATTGGCGACGACCAGCTCAGTGGCTGGACCAAGAAGCAGTTCCAAAGCACTTCCCAAAGCCAAACTTGCACCAAAAAAAGGTCATAGTCAGCGTTTGGTGGTCTGCTGCCGGTCTGATCCACTACAGCTTTCTGAATTCCAATGAAACCATCACATCTGAGAAGTGTGCTCAGCAAATTGATGAGATGCACCGAAAACCGCGCCTGCAGCCAGCATCGGTCAACAGAAAGGGCCCGATTCTTCTCCACCGCAACGCCCAACCACATGTCATGCAACCAAAGCTTCAAAGGTTGAACGAATTGGGCTATGAAGTTTTGCCCCCTCCGCCATATTCACCTGACCTCTTGGCAACCAACTACTTCTTCAAGCATCTCAACAACTTTTTGCAGGGAGAATACTTACACAACCAGTAGGATGCAGAAAATGCTTTCCAAGAGTTTGTGGAATCCCAAAGCACAGATTTTTACACTACAGGAATAAACAAATTTATTTCTCATTGGCAAAAATGTGCTGATTGTAATTGTTTCTATTTTAATCAATAAAGATATGTTCGAGCCTAGTTATAATGATTTAAAATTCATAGTCTGAAACTTCAATTACTTTTGCACCACACCAGTCCAATACTTACCTATGTATCTGTATTACTAATTATATTAGGCACTGTTCTGAATGTTCTAAATGTATTAACTCAATTAGCCATTGTAACAACCCAGTGAGGAAGAGGTGGTTATGTTACAACTATATTATTACAAGCTTTTAACAAATATGCTATATTATATTAAGAACTTCAATTAGCTTTTCCATTTAACCATTTATAACAAGTTGATGTGGTAAGAAAATAAAGGTTCAATGTGGTTAATTTGCCCAAAGTTTGTAGCCAATAAGTGGCAGAAAAGTAGGAGTCAAACACAGGTCTATCGAAATCCTTAACTGTTCTACACTACAGTTTAGTTCCAAAAGACAGGAAATGCTAACTTACCATATTTCATTTGTTTTCTCTCCATAATCTCACCATTACCCTTCTATGTCAGTATCTTTCCATATTAGGAACTGAAAATTGGCTGGAGCTGAAGTTCATATTAAAAGAAAATTCAACAAAGCTATAGAGCCATATTCCTCAAATTTATGAATTCCCTGCCCTGGGGATCTTGTTAAAATACAGACTGGTTCCTTAGGTCTGGACTGGGATCTGCATTTCTAACAAGCTCTCAGGAAATGCTGAGGCTTTTTTGGTCCACAAACCTCACTTTGAGGAGAAAAGTTCAGAGAATATCCCCCACCCTCCACCCAACACACACATTACTTTAGTTCATTTTGAATGAAGAAAAAAAATTTATATGTCTCTGGACAGTTGAGAAGTCGTGATTTCCTTATGTTTCCATAATATATTATGATGTTAAACAAATTTTGAAGCAAAAGAGCATCCACTTTCAAAGAAAAATATGGAAAATTAAATAATGAATCATAAAAGCAAGCATTTCCAATAGCTAAAGATGTCAAATTACAGACACCAAGAGTTTTCTTCATTCATTTTTCTGTGGAAAAGGTTTTAAAATCCTTCAGATGGACCAGAAACTATAAAACTAGAAGAGAACATAGGTGAAAAGCTCCTAGACATTGACTATGGCAATGATTTTTTGGATATCACACCAAAAGCTCAGGCCATAAAAGCAAAAATAAATAAATAGGACTATCAAACTAAAAAAGCTTCTGCTCAGCAAAGGAAACAATCAGCAAAATAAAATGTCAACCTACAAACTAGGAAAAAATATTTGCCAATCATATATCTGAGGAGGAGTTAATATCCAAAATTTATAAGAACTCATACATCTCAACAGTGGAAAAACAAATAACCCAATTAAAAAATGGGCAAAAGACCTGAATAGACATTTCTCCAAAGAAGACGTAAAAACATCCAACAGGTGTATGAAAAGGAGCTCAGCGTCATTAATCAGGGAAATGCAAATCAAAACCATGATGGAGTTATTACTTTACACCTATTAGCACAGCTATTATCAAAAAGTCAAAAGAAAACAGATGTTGGCAAGGGTATGAAGGAAAGGGAACTCTTGTACACTGTTGGTGAGAACAGGCGTAAAGAGGAAATGGGGAGTCATAGGGCAAAGGATACAAAGTAACAAATATGCAGGATGAACAAATCTAGAGAGCTAAGGTGCAATATGAGGTATATAGGTAATAAAACTGTTTTGTATCTGGGATTCATGCTAAATGTGTAAATCATAGTGGCTCTTGCCAAAAAAACATTGGTAACTATGTGAGATTATTGATATGTGAATTTGGCTCACTATAGAAATCAATATACTACCTTTACATATCCCATAACACATATAAATATCCACAATAAAATTTATTTTAAAATAAAGCTCCCTTTTTAGCCTCATGATTCCCAGTGTCATTCATGCCCCCTCTTCTCCAGTCACACTTTACTCCGTAACATTCCCTGAATCCAGTATCTCTTAAGTCCTTGCTCACACAGTCCTCCACCTTAGCCTAGAAAATCCCCACATAAGCTTTCAAGAACCACATAAATATCATCTTAACCTGAAAAGCCTTCCCTGATACTAACGGGCAGAATTAATCTCTCTTCTTTCTTCTCTTGCACCGAAATATCTTTATATATTCTCACTGTAACACTCATTGTGTGGTTCTGGAGGGTCCATTTCCAGCAAGTTCCACTGGTGTGGTGTCAGCAATTTCTCTGCTGGCCAGTGAGTAGCTATGGCCATGCCTTCTCAGACAAGTTCAAGATCTCAGACCCAGCTACAGGGCCCTACATTTCAGGTTATTTTTGTTCCCATGTAATCCTTCCACTTGAAGGTGGGCTAGACTTACTGTCTCGCTTCTAATGAACAGAATATGGCAGGAGTGATGGTACATCACTTCTGAGATCACACTGTGCAGTAACTGCTGCTCCTGGCACACTTTTTCTCTTTGATCACCCACTCTGGGGAAGCCAGCCACTATGTCATGATGCAGCCCTATGGAGGGGCGCATGTGGTAGGAAACTGAAGCCTCCAGCCAACAGCTAATGAGGCAATAACCACCATGTGAATAGGCTTGCAAGTAGATTTTCCTGCCCTAGTTGAGCCTTCAAATGATGTCAGCCCTGTCTGAGAGCTTGAGGACAGTTTCAGGAGAGACAGTAAGCCAGAACCACAACCTGATTCCTGACCTTCGGACACTGTGTGAGACAAGAAGTGCTTATAAAGTTGCTAAATTGGGGGTAATTTATCACACAGCAACAGAAAACTAGTAAGTGCCCTCTCAGCCCTAGAGGTTTGGCTATTTCTTACTCTGCTGTTCTTGTAATCTTCACAGTTCTCTTTACTTCTCATGATGTATGCTATTAGTGAGTAAAGATTACATAATCTACCAACCCAGTAATAGTTTATTACTAAGAATTAAGTTTATTACTAAGAATTTAAATCATTTACCTGATCTCATTTTAGGTTAGCTGCATATATGTGTGAGATATATGTGTAATCTCATTACATCAGTCTCCTTATGGTTAATATTAATAACAGCTCTTTATATTAAACTTCCCCTATCAAATTGTGGGGTTTCCATCTGACTGGCAGATAAAGCTGATACTACTGGTCAGAGACCACTCTTTGAGAACCTCTGGCTGAGAGCAATCATGACTTGGCTCCTAGAGCTGGGCCAATCCCCCTGAAGTTCACGGCCACAATAAAATCAAGCAAAAGGGAGGAAATGGCTGTTAGAAAAGTAACAGTGTCTGTTTTCCATAATTTAAAAAACTGCTACTATATCGGTTTGCTGCTTTTCATACATTTGGACAAATATTGTAAAAAATGTTACAAGTGCCTATTTATGGAAATATGATTCAGAGAAGCAGATCTGAGTGGTTTTAGAACTGGATGTGAATTTTATGGATTGATTGATTACACCAAATATATACACAGCTAACCTAAAGTAAGATCAGGTAAATGACTTGAATTCTTAGTAATAAACTGTTAAAGTATTGGTATATTTATGTAATCTTTACCTACCACAGCATACATCATCAGAAGAAAACCATTCAACATTTAATTTAAAAACAAGTTACCCTCTGCATTAAGTTTCCTAGGGGTGTCACAAACTGGGTGGCTTAAAACCACAGAAATTTATTGTGTCACAGTTCTGGAGGCTCCAAGTCCAAAATAAAAGTGTCAGCAAGGCCAAACTCCCTGAAACCTACAAGGGAGAATCCGTCCTTGCCTCTCCTAGTTTTTGGTGCTGGAAGGCGACACAGTCTCTGACTCCATCATTACATGGCTATCTTCTTCCTCCAGGTGTGTCTCTGTTGCTCTTCTTTTCTTATAAAGGACACCGGTCATAATGGATTAAGGGCCAGTATGGCCTTACCTTAACTAATTACATCTGTCACAACCTTATTTCCAAATAAGGTCACATTCAGAGGTTCCAGTGGATTAGGACTTCAATATATCTTTTTTGAGGGGAGGATAGGGGAGACACAATTCAATTCATAACACCTTCATTTTCATGCAGTTTCACATCTATCAAATAAATGCACAGTTTCATATCTTTATCTTAATTGCATTCTCAACATATTTTAAGAAATAAAACATTTTTTAACAATTATAATTTTAATTACATAGAGATATCATAAGCTCTATTAGTTATTTGTGGTTTAATTTTCTTTTAAACAGAAGTCAGTTTGGTATCTAGTTGAGGTCAAAATCACACCTATCCAGATATAAAGAGTAAAAAGAAAAACATGCAATTTCAGAAGTTTGATCTGAACCAGTGTTTATCTCCTTCTGTGAGGCTGAAAATGAAACTCACCTGCTCCCCACATCGTTTTGTTGTTCTCATGGAGACTGTTACCAAGATCAAACACCTGTCAAGAGTTCATGTCACTCATCTTTCACTAAACACTGCAGTAACCTACTTACTCCAAAAAGTATTGAGATAGCAACCTGTAATAAGTATTAATGACGGATTTTTAATGCTTGTCAGAGATTTGTTATAAAAAAACTGAACACTAAGTTACAAATATAACAGGTATATGTATGTAAAAATACAAGAAATCTAGAGAAAAACCAATACTGATACGAATTCTAAACCATGACTGAAATTGTTCATGGTAAGAAAGAGGCTACCATTTATTGAGGCCCTACTTAAGCTACCAAATCAAGCAGTTTGCTAGGCAATTTATATACTTCAGCTAATTCAATCACTAACATCCTTGTGAGTTAAGAATTGTTATCTACAGTTGCTGATCACACACAAAAAGGTGATGTTTACAGAAGTCATCTGCCTTCACACCGATGGCCCTTTCAAAATTACCTTCTTAGTTTTGGCCAACTTATCCTTTCACAAATATGAAATACATGGGGAGCAAGGAAAAGGTGAAGTGGACCTTGGAACATTTGTGGAAAAATACAGCCTGGTAAATATATGGTTTTACCAAGCTTGAAGATAGTTGTGCTGACGCTCACATCTTTTATGTCCACTTTTTTCCCCCCAAGTTAAGGTTTGTTCAGATACCCCATGAAGGGTGGCAGAATCCACCCCAAAATATGCCACTTTGACATCAGGATTATTTTAAACTAAAAGCACCTGAAAAACATCAGAAGGGTGCTCTAAACCTATTGTCTTCCTAAAAGGAGATAAAACTTCCATGTAAAAGACGGCCTCCCTATACCAGGAGGAAAGAAACACTTATCACTGGAGACAGGTCGTCAAAGCCAAGGGATATCTGCACAAACGGACTTTGTTAAAATAATTCTAACCTTCTGTTAGCCTCCCCAGATATTCTAGTTACTTTTCCTCAACTGCCACTCTTGGTTCGATCTAGAATAAAAGCAAGTAGTTTTGCCACTTCTTTGTGTCATTTCCTTATGATGTCTCCCACGTCACAAAACGTATTAAACAAATGCGTGCGCTTTTCTCCTGTTACTTTGTTGTGTATCAATGTAATTATCCGGCGCAGCTCAGGACCCTAAAGGTGAAGTTTCGCCTCCCTGACACGCGTTTCCAATTCCTAGGCACACACGCAGTAACGGCTCCGACGCTACTGTTAACGGACAACGCTTTTTTGCTGTTGCTCCCATCCCGCACAGCCCATGACGGGGGCCCGGGGTAGCCCGAGGGAAACGTGCGGAGCAGCGACGTCGGCTCGGGCTCTGCGGCTCCAGGGGCGGGACGCGCCCGCAGGCCCCGCCGGCACACGGTCCTGCGCGGCGGTCACCGGCAAGCGCCAGGAAGTAAAGCGCTCCCTGAGAGTCTGTCCCGGACAGGAGGGCCCGGAGGCACCTGTCCGCGGGAATGCAGCTGCCACGACGAAAGCCCAAGGCCCCGCAGGCCCACCGGCCGGGAAGCACCGCCCGGCGCCCCCACGTCGCGGCCAGAACGAGCCTGCGCGCGCCGGTGACGTCAGGCCGCCGCGCGGGTGGACGCTACCACTGCCGGCGCCCCCCGCCGGGCCCGGCCGCCGCCTCACCTTTCCGTCGCCGTCAAAGGGCAGGCCCAGCTCGTCCGTGGTGGGCGGGGGGCGAGCGCAGCCCGTCTCCTCGGTGGCTCCGGCGGCGAGCACCGCGGACGCGGCGGCCTCGTAGTCCGGGAAGGGGTTGGCGAACGCCCGCTCCTCCATCTCTGCCTCCCCTCCCAGGTGCAGCTTCAGTCTCTTCGACATGGTCTCGCCCATCTCCGCCGCGCGGGTCTCCAGCGCGGGGCCGCGGGACGGTGCGCGCGCGGGGACAAACCTCCTGCAGCGGCGCTGCGGCTCCGGCAACGCGCCGGGCTTGCGTCGGCTGCCCCTACGAAGGCCCGGGCCGCGGGCGGGCAGGGCGAGCAGGGCCTCGGCGCAGGCGGCAGCGTCTCGGCGGGGCCTGCCTGGCGCCGGGCGGCTCGCACATCGGGCTGCAGCCGGGCGCTGCACGTGGTGCCCGGGCGGTTTCGGGGGCGCCGCCCGCACCTTCCCCTCGCTCGGCCGCGGAGCAGGGACCACGGCCGCGCGCACGACGGGCCGAGGCCCGGGTGTCGCCGCGCCCGCTTCCCGCTGCGGACCAGCACGCGGGGACTCGCGGGCGACGGCGCGGCGCGTTCCGCCGCCTCGGTCACTCGGCCTGCGCGGGCCGCGGCGGCGAGCGCGTCCCGGGGCTCCGCTCCATCCTCGTCCGCGTCTCCACCGGCCCGCGGTGCCGCCGAGTCTCGGCCCGGCGCGCTGGCCCGAGGAAGAGCAGCAGCTCTTTGTTTGGTATTAGGAAAAAAACACCGCAAGGATAGTCTCCGGGGACGAGGGGAGGGAGACAGTCCCTCCTATTCCTCGCTGTCGGGAGGGGGTGTCTTGGAGGAGGAGCCACAGGCCGTTTTTTTGTTGTTGGTGGTTTTTTGGTAATATTTTATTTTCAGTCCCTTTGTTTTATAAATAAATGTACATCTCTGGTAACGGATACTATGAAAGCGCACGTAATCATCCAGGTATTTTTATTGACCAGAGAGATTCCTCAAACATTAATGTAATTGGCCAGGAGCATAATTTGTATCATAAAGGCCACAAGCAAATAGATCTTCTCATTTATATAATCGTGATATTTACTTCACAGTCTTTACTGGTTCTCTTTATTCTTGTTACTTAGGTAGAACCAAATGTAATGATTTCTCCTCCTTGAGGAAAATGTCTTACTTCAATTTTTTCCCATGTAACAAACATTGAGCCAGATAGGTGGTACTAGGTGATGAGGAAGTAAGGTTAAAAAGATAGTTTCTGTCCTTGTGGGGATTCTGAGGTAGTGGGTGAGAAAGACAAGGATTAGGGTACAGCTGATGGGGACACTTCCTGGAACCAAGAGAGGTACACATTAATACAGTGTAAAAGGTGGCAGTAAAGTTCAGTCATCCCTGCCTCTGTGGCTTCAGAGTGGGGTGATGTGGAGAAGGTCTGGCTCCCCACTGCCACCCTGTTCCAGTGTCTCCCCCATCCCATAAGGCTGGACACATGCAACACACCCTACTGACAGCATGACTGTGGGAAATTACAGTGTAGGAGGAAATAATTGTAAAGGGGACACTCAGCATAACCACCCTCAAAGTTCAAGGAAACAGAACTGATAGAACAGCTTGCTGTACGGTAGCATCCATTGGGGACGTCACTTTCCTGCTGCTTTCCCGCTGCTTTCACTTGACAGGGAGTCCGTCTTTCTCCCACCCTCAGTGAAGGACATGACCTCAGTGCTCCTAACTTTTCATACCTACACTGTGAAGGAAATCTAGTCTACAAACTACTGATGCCAGCGTGCCTTAGGAGCCATACCTCTGCCACTTTAGGGACTTGACAAAATAACCCACAGCAGATGTTCCCCAAAGCCTGCAAAGTTATTAAGACTGCAGGAGCATAGGCAGGTGCAGTAGAAATGTCCACGCTGGCTTTGTTCAGCTACACCTGGTGAATTCGGATCTCTCCTTGGCATAAGGTGAAGGTAGTCTCATTCTCTGTGCAGTCTGTGGGTGGATAACTGTGGACAGCTGTTGGCAAGTGTACAAGTTTGTCATAAGGAAAACCAAAATTTTCAAAAGCTACAACATGTAAACCCATTTTCAGGAATTGGCATATTTTCCTAAATGCTGTCCAATCTGCAGTTTCCTTGCCCTCAGTGTAGATTTCACTTACACTATTTGACAGAGAAGTGGCAGTTTCCCTTTCCTCCTCCTCTGGTCTCCTGGAGGCTTTAATGCACACGGCATGGGGATCCATTCTGCAGCGCTTTCAAGCCCAGGGCCATCTTCCTCTGGTGGCCACTCTTGAAGAGTGCAAAGACTTGGTCCATGCCTTGAAATTACAACTTTTTATTTACCTTAGAACAAACCAAGTTCTTAGACTGGGCACCCTTCCTCACTCTTCTGTGTAAGGGAGGGGGCAAGACAAGGTGCAATATGTCTCCATTCAAAGCAAACCCCCAGGAGTGGTGAAGACTGTTGGCAGCTGCCTCTCCTTTCGCTCAAAGGAAAACAGAGTCAAAGGACACGAACTGGGGCGAGGGGAGCATCCATGCTCCACTCAGGTTGGCGGGCTCTGTGAGGGCCCAGGGAGTGAGACTTCCTCCTGAGGGAGACAGGCTTTCCTGGGAGTGGGTGGGGGAGTGCACACTGGCAGGGGAGGCAGGGGTGTGAAGGCCTGAGTTGTTCTTTTTTTGTTTTACTAACCAAAGCATTTTGGACTTTAGCTGAGTTTGGGTTCTGTTAGCATTCTTGGGAAGAAATGATGATGCAATTGGAGAGCCTCGTTTGCTGCTCTAGTCCCTGTGGAGACTCTCAGCGCCCATCCTCTGTGAGGACAGGGCCACAGCTCTCATGGGACTTCTGAGTGGGGTTGCTTAAGTGGCTCTTACCAGAGCAGTGGCTCTTACCAGTGGTTATCCATGAAAATCTGAGTCAAAATAAGCAATTTCATACTTTTTCATTCTTTCTACATGGGATCAAAATCTATCGTGGCTGCCCCAAGTGTCTACCTTGATTTCTAGATCTCTGTAGGAATGAGTGGAAGGAATTAACTTGTTCTAAACTAACAGGAAGACAAGAATGAACCCAGAAGTCAAATCACAGGAAAGGTTACAAAGGAGAAAGAGGTCATCTCTGCAGATGCATCATTCACGGCCAGGCCTAGTTCCAGGTGCCACACTCACCTGGGCAGAGCGCAGCACCTAAGGGGGAATGAGCAGCTGAGCTCAGAACAGTCTCTGACATGCGTTCACCAGACCTCGTGTGGGAGACCTCACATGGCCATCTGCACTCTGGCCTGTCTGGGCGTGTCTGTGCAGCTGCACTCCCTCCCATCCTTCCTGGGGAAAGGCAGCAGTGGAGCAGCACGCTCCCAGGACAGGTTCATCCTGAGTGTCTTTAGGCATAAGAGACAGAGAGACAGAAAATCTGAGGCCCAGAGAGCTCTGACTGCTGGGGTTCAGCCACCTCTGAGGAGGTCTGGAGACTTGCAGACAACCCCAACATGAGCCTACTTGCAAGGAGTTTGTCTTCTCCCTGCTCTCTGAGAGTCAGGTACACTCCTCTGGCCCAAGAACAAAGCCTCAGTTGCTTGCAGGGGTAGCATGATTCAGGGAACAGTGTGGGGCTGGGTTAGGACAATGTGGGATCTGTATTGTATATTTCAAAACTCCATGTTTTCCTGTTGCCTCAGCACCCCCACAAACAGGCTGTGAGCCCCTGTCTAGGTGACAGGTGCACCCACCCCTGGGACTGTGGCCTAGTGACAAATTAGCCAGACTCCCGAATCTTCTCCTAGGCCCATCTGTGTGCTTCCTTGTAAAACACAGTTTTAGCAAAGAGCCCTGCTATGTTAATTTAGCAAGAAAACCCCCCCAATACCTGATCACCCCTGATATTTGATTGAGCTCCCCATGCTCCACAAGTCCCCGGGTGGTATCTGGTCACCCTGGCCTGTCTTCAGCAAGAATCCTGTTAGTCAGTTTAGCCAGAATCCTCCTTACCCTGTTGGCACCTTTCAATAATTTTCCATCCACTGACCCCCACTTTGCTGCCTGGCTATAAATTCCCACTTGCTGTATTTGGAGTTAAGCCTAATCTCTCTCCCCAACTGTAAAATCCCATTGCCGTGGTCCCTATACTATCATGATGGTCCTGAATGATGGTCCTGATTAGAGTCTGCTTTTCTGTGTTGCGTGTGGTTTGAGTATTTGTCCCCTCCACAACTCATTTTGAAACTTAACCCCCAATGTGGCAATATTGAGAGGTGGGGCCTTTAGGAGGTGATTAGGTCATCGGGGCTCTGCCCCCATGAATAGCTTAATCTATCCATGGATTGATGGGCAGATGGATGGATATGTTATCATGGCAGTGGGACTGGTGGCTTTGTAAACAGTCTTCCTGAGACCTGAACTAGCATGCTCAGTCCCCAGCTATGTGTTACCCTATACCAACCTGGGACTCTGCAGAGAGCCTCCATCAGCAAATAGGCCCTCACCAGTTGCAGCCCCTTAACCTTGGACTTTTCAGCCTCTATAACTATAAGAAATAAATTCCTTTTCCTTATAAATTACCCAGTTTTGGGTATTCTGTATAAGCAACAGAAAATGGATTAAGACACTGTACTTTAACAGGTGTCACTGAATTTTTCTTTGCACTAGTGACATTGAAACACACCAGTAAACTGCCCTCAGCCTTTTTCTTGTGTCTTGCACCGTGACCCCCCAATAAAAGTGCTGCCTGCAGGTCCCTGCATTCTGCTCGCCACCTGCTTGGTTGAGCCCTTGACACCCCTTGTGTGGCCCCTTGTGACATGCAATGACTGTTCCTCCAGGACCTGTGAGTGCGATAAACTTTCTCTGTGCCTCTTCTGTGTCCCTTCTTGTGGCCATGCCTGGATGACCACAAAAGAATACAAAACAGGGTCTTTGTCCCCAGTGTAATTTGTGGAAGGGTGGCAAGAAGAGAAAGTCATCACATTGAACAAAGGAAGTGCTTCTCTGCTAACTGTGTTTCCCCATCTTACTGCAGAACACCAGGCTGTGGGGACTTCTAGGGGCCTGGTGCCTCAGCCACTGTGCCTGTCAGGGTGGGGAGATGGTGTGGTGCCGGCAGAGCAGTGGCACACCCAGGGAGTAGACGCATTCATGAGCGCACACCATGAAAACTCCCATTACCATTTGGGAGGAGGGTGGTTTGCAGGCCATGAGCCAGTGGCATGTGTGTAACTGTGCTACTGTTCGCGTGGTCTTGGTCATGGGCTGGTGGGATCTGCCTCACCTGGCGCACAGAGCAGCTGCAAAGGTCAGCTCTTTTCTGCAAAGACGCAGAGTTTTTTCATAGCGAGTCCTAGAGACACCCTCTCCATTCAGGTTGTGCTTCTGCTTCCATCCAGCAATTATTTCCTTACCTCTTCTCCAGGCAGAGAAATAGGCTTCTTCTGATGCAGGCCCTACTCCACTGGGGACAGCTCCCCTTTACACAGAACGAGCTGGCTGGCTAGCTAGCTGCCTGACTTCCTGAACAGATAATGGCACAGAAACAGTCGCTTTTTCTTCCCTGTGTCCATCTCTCGTAGGATGTCTGGCTTACTGTGAGGTATTTTGACACTGTTGTTCTGTTGAGACCACAGTCAAGGCCACCCTCTACGAATGAGTGGGATTTCGCATTAAGCGAGTGGATGTTCTTATTGCTAGTGTTCCAGGTGGGCCGTAAAGACAGGAATGGGGACTCCTGCAACTCTCAGCCCCACCCTCTTATCCAGAAGTGGAGGAATTCGATTGTGTTTGAGGCTTTGGGAAAACGTGGCCTCCACCTCATGGAGGCTGGCCTGCAGCTGAGCTAGAAAGTGGTTGCGTAGGATCTCTGTTTAAGTGCATATATTGTGCATTTTAAACCATGTCATCCATGGACATGTTCTCTAGATCTACCTCTATCTGTCTTTTGAGCCTTCAGTAAAGTCTTATAACAGTTTCAGACTGCTCTCACCCATATCCCCGAATCTGAGCCTATCTGGAGTCAGAGCATTAACAGGAGAGGGCTGTGCCCAGCCTGCAGTCAGCGTGGGGCAGCAGCGGAGGTTGATGAGCACCCAAGAGGGTGCAGATCTGGGGAACAGGACTGGGAGGCACAAGAGTCAGTTACCCACCCCAGGTGGTGCTTCTGTATTCATTTTCATGTTTGGAGGATCTGTCCTGGTTATTTCAAGGATAAAGTGGGTTCCTTCAACTGCCCAACTAAGAAGCTGTCCAGTTAGCACAGGCCATGAATTGTTATGTTCTTAAAAATACCCAATGGGCCACTAGGAGAAGGACATAACAGAGGCCTCCATGCCTGGAGAATGCAAGCAGCATGTGCCAACAGGAAGACTCGTATGTGAATGTTCATAGCAGCATTATTCACAGTAGCCAAAAGTGTGAACCACCCACACATCCCAGCCTGATGTATGAAAAATAAAACGTGGTACTGTATATCTATATGAAGGAATGTTAGTCAGCAGTGAAAAGGAACGAGGTATTGATACATCCGACCTTGCAGATGAACCTAGAAAACATACTGGTGAGGGAAGCCAGTTATAAAGTGACAAATATTGTCTGATACTATTTATAGGAAATGTCCAGAATAAACAAATCTGTAGAGACAGAAAGCAGCTCAGTGGTTTCCAGGGCTGGGAGGACGAAGAGATGGGGAGTAGCTGCTTAATGGGTCAGGGATTTCCTTCAGGAATGATGGAAATGTTCTGGAACTACATAGCGGTGAGGCTTGCACAGCACTGTGTGAACTAAATGCCACTGAATTGTGCACTTTAAGATATCGAAATGGTGAATTTTATATTGTTTGTTTCGCCACACAGAAGGGAGCGAAGTCTTCATACATGCTGTTACACGGCATGACAGCATTACGTTAAGTGAAAGAAACCAGTCACAGAAGATCACACATGGCATGATTCCATTTATTTTAAATGTCCAGCATAGGTTAATCTATTAAGAGAAAAATCAGTCAATATATGGAGCTGAGGGGAGGGGGTTAGGGACCAAGGGCTAGGAGCATGGGGTTTCTTTTTGTGATGATGAAAATGTTCTAAAATCGATTGTGGTGATAGGGTGCACTGAGTACACTGCAAACCATTGAACTGTACACTTCAAATGAGTGAGTCACATGGCATGTGAATTATATCACCGTAAAGCTGTTTTGCACACACACACACACACACACACACACTCTGAGGGACTAGTGGCCAATACCTGGGCACACAGGGTCCTACACCCAACGCCCCATAACACAGGTGGAAGAAATGACTGTTCTCGCTTGCTCTAGGTGAGGTAGAGAGACTCAAAACATAGGCGCTTCATGTTGGGACACAAATTTATTATTGGTTACTGGCCAAAAGGAAGGCTTTGAGAGTGTGTGTTGGGTGGCTTCACTCGAATGTGCCCTTACTTGGCCCCCATGAGACTTAGTCTGAGCATAAGTGGGCAAAGAAAGAAGGATAAAGAGAAAAAGGAGGCGGTGGCGTAATGTCACCCCAGGCCCTTCCTCAAAAATGTTCCAGTTCTTCTCCCATGCCAGACACCTGGCAGTACCATGTGGGTTGGTGTCCCAAGCCCTCATGGGACGTACGCGGGCTTGTTCCCATTTCTTTCCTTTGGAGAATTCTTCAATCCTCCATCTAGCTCTGGCTCCTGCACCTGCACAGTGCAGAGGGCCAGGGAGCTCTAGGATTCGTACCTCTGTGGCTGGAATGTGTGGGGTTTACAGGACAGTGGCCTAGAGACAGAGTAAGCCACTGAATGGTGCCATCACACTGATTCGGAGTGACTCAAATTGTTTATGTAAATAGCTGCTCTACAAAACACTATTTGCCCCAGGTCCCACACAGCCTAGGGTGTGCTTCCCCGACTTCAGCAGTAATGCTAGGGTAGAAGGAAGACCATGCTCACCCTGGTTGCTCTGTCACAGTGGAAGTCCAGCTGCATCTAAACCCCTGGGACCCGTGTCCCTTCATCCAACACCGTGTCCGGCCTTGGGAGCTCAGAAGGGGCTCACTGAGTGGTGGTTGGCAAGACAACCTGGAGGTTTGCACGGAGGGGAAGCGACAGGTAGGCAGTGGCAGCTTCTATTTGAATCAGGTGAATTTAATTCTCTTCAGCAAGTAAAATAAAATACTTGCCTGCCTGCTTATTTATTTGTATTTATTTTTCCTGGTTATAAGTGTTTACATGTTTGCAGAAAAAAATTCAGAAAAGATAGAAAAGCACAAAGAAGAAAATGAAAGATATCCATAACCTAGCAGCCTCTTGCTAGCGCTGGATGTTCCGACGGTTTGTACAACAGGGAGAACTTACGCTGGCCCACGGCCACTGGAAATAAATTCAGCAGCATTGGGACTGAAACGTCCTCATCGATGGCTGATAGAGACTTTATCATGAAAAGTTAAAGATCTGTGGAAAATATGTTATGTTTGTGTTATGTTTCACACGGTGTAGGCAGTAAATACAGTGACCTTCTAATTCTTAGAATGAAGACCAGCTCATTGCGTTCTGGAGTGTAATCGTGTGCGAGCATCAGACATCTTCGCACACCTTACTTGTGCGGCACGTCTTAAAAAAACATTGTGCATGCCGCGGCCATGAGCCGCCGAGATGCCTGTGGCTGGAGCAGGCCGTGTGGGGCGGGCGGCTTCGGCCCTACTGCTCCCTCCAGGCAGCTGTCAGCTCCGGCTCCGCTCTGCCACAAGAAAGTGGTTGATTGATCATTATGAAAATCCTAGAAATGTGGGGTCCCTTGACAAGGCATCTAAATATGTTGGAACTGCATTGGTGGGGGCTCCAGCATGTGCTGATGTAATGAAATTACAGATTCAAGTGGACGAAAAGGGGAAGATTGTGGATGCCAGGTTTAAAACATTCGGCTGTGGCTCCGCAATTGCCTCCAGCTCGTTTGCCACTGAATGGGTGAAAGGGAAAACAGTGGAGGAAGCCTTGACCATCAAAAACACAGACCTGGCCAAGGAACTCTGCCTTCCTCGCCTGAAACTGCACTGCTCCATGCTGGCGGAAGATGCAATCAAGGTTGCCCTGGCTGACTACAAACCCAAAAAACACGAACCCAAGAAAGGAGAGGCAGAGAAGAAATGAGCCCTAGCAGAGCCTTCAAGTCATGTCAGCTGTTTGCCCACCTGCCGCACAATCACCTTAGACATTCAGAAGCCTGTGGCACTGCATAAAAGAGCTATGAGATACGCACAGGTTTTGCTGTTCACATTGTGACTCTAATGAAAGCAAAATGCACAATTAATTGTTCTGAATCCTGCGATTTCTTTCAGCCCACATTTATTGCCTTAACCCAGTTTATGTATATTTTGAATTGTGTATGTGGCCCCAGAACTGAAATCAATAATGAAGTCTCTCCTAGCACTCTGGGAGGCTGAGGCTGAAAGATCACTCGAAGTCAGGAGCTCGAGACCAGCCTGAGCAAGAGCGAGACCCCATCTCTACTAAAAATGGAAAGAAATTAGCAGAACAACTAAAAATATATAGAAAAAATTAGCCGGGCATGGTGGCACATGCCTGTAGTCCCAGCTACTTGGGAGGCTGAGGCAGGAGGATCACTTGAGCCCAGGAGTTTGAGGTTGCTGTGAGCTAGGCTGATGCCACAGCACTCTAGCCCAGGCAA
>CAUYRT010039631.1:0-27877 GCA_963574885.1 Lepilemur ruficaudatus | reverse complement strand
CTAGCTCACAGCAACCTCAAACTCCTGGGCTCAAGCGATCCTTCTGCCTCAGCCTCCCGAGTAGCTGGGACTACAGGCATGCGCCACCATGCCCGGCTAATTTTTTCTCTATATATTTAGTTGGATAATTAATTTCTTTCTATTATTAGTAGAGTCAGGGTCTCGCTCTTGCTCAGGCTGGTTTTGAACTCCTGACCTTGAGCGATCCGCCCGCCTCGGCCTCCCAGAGTGCTAGGATTACAGGCGTGAGCCACCACGCCCGGCAAGCACTGCATATTTGAACACTAGAAAAATATCTATTTACTGTTTTCATCAGCTTACTTTTTTTTTACTTTATAATTTTTAAAATTAACAAATAATTGCACGTATTTATAGGGTACATAGTGATGTTTTGATACATATTATGTACAGTGACCAGATCAAGGTAACTAGCTTATCCATCATCTCAAATATTTTTCATTTCTTCATGTTGGAAACATTCAATATCCTCCTTCTAGCTATTCGAAACTATATGTTACTGTTAATGATAGTCATCCTACGGTGGTAGTGAACACTAGAACTCATTTCTCCTATTTAGCTACAATTTTGTATCCTTTAAAAAATCTCTTCCTATCCATCCCTCACCCAACCCTTCCCAGCCTCTAATATCCTCTGTTCTAATTTTTACTTCTAGAGATTAACTTTTTTTAGCTTCCACATATGTGTGAGAACATGTGTTGTTTAATTTTCTGTTCCTGGCTTATTTCACTTAACATAATGTCCCTCCAGTTTCATCCGTGTTACTATGAATGACAGAATTTCATTCATTTTTTATGGCTGAACAGTATTCCATTGTGTGTATATACCACATTTTCTTTATCCGTTCATCTGTTGTTGAACACCTGGGTTGATTCCGTATCTTGGCTATTGTGAATAGTGCTATAATAAACATGAAGGTGCTGATGTCTCTTTGACATAATAATTTCCTTCCTTTGGGTAAATTCCCAGTAGTGGAATTGCTAAAAATGTTATTTTTAAAAATATGTTCTCTATGGCCTCGGAAAAATGTGAGGGTTCTCTTTCACTGTTAACTTGCCCCCTTAAAAATGGTGGTGAATCTGTCCTAGGAACAGGCGTGGAGTTAGCCCGATTGGTGTTTGGCTCCAAGCAACTGAGTCTACTAAGCACTGGACCTTGGGAAAGTACTTCCTTCTTCCTGAATACTCACCTCGGAGGGACGTGGTTGTGAGGACTAAATGAGATCACCTGAGTAAGAGGCTTGCACAGTGCTCGGCACACACACAGCACGTAGCACACAGTCAGTCACGCGGAGCTGCTGACCCAGCCCCATCCCGACTGCCTTCTCAGATCGTGCCCCGCAGGTTCTAAAGAAGCCTCTTCTTTTGAGTTCTCTAGGATGCTTATTCTGACTCCAAAGTGCTGCCCCACAACTACTGCCGGAAGTCTGGGGTCTCCCTTGTGGACTTCCAGATCTCCTGGGGATACTTGTTGAGGCGAGATTCTAGAATCAGCCAGGGCTCAGTTGCAGACAACAGAATCCACTCTAACAAGTTTAAGGAGAACAGAATTTATAATGGAGTATAAAGGGGCTCACAAAATTGTTGAAGGCATCAACTCTAATCTGAGATCTCAGGAACAGCTCAGCCCCAGCACCGAGCCGCCTCTTCCATGATGGAGAAAGCTGCTGCCACCACTGGAGAAGCTGCCAACCAGGAGGCCACAGCTGCTGCTGACTGCAGGGTCTTGTTGTTTCCACTGCATGGCAACGAATGGACGTTCCACGTCTGGCTGTCTCTTTGTGAACTTCCCTTCCTGGCTGAGCATCGCGCGGGACAATCTGAGCTGGAGAAACCTGAGTCACATCTAGAACATGGCAGCAAAGGGGTCAGGGAAGTGGCATTTTGCCTTTACTCTTTCAGCACTACAGGGGCCGTCTGCCGTGGCAGTGGTGGGGAGGGGTATTTGTCATCCTTCCTTGGGCCTCAGTTTCTTTGCCTGTAAAAATGGGAGGTTTGCACCCAGGCTGGGGCTATGAACTCCCACCATTACAGAACCCAGGTAGGAAGCTCATATGCTAGACCAAGCATGAGAAATACTGTGGAGGAGGGAAAATTGGCCACCCTGCCCAATTGTTGCCACGTGGCACGCGAGCTTTGGCTTAGAGTCTGACAGTTTCTCAATCATTCAAGATTTCAGATTTTAATGTTAAATTTTTTTTTAAGTGGCAACTAATTTGAATATTTTAAAAAATACCTATGCAAAGCACACATGTGTGTGCACATGTGTTTTCAGGCTGGGTGTGGCCTACAGGCCGTTGCGTTGCAAGCTTTGGTCTAAATAATCCCCAAGATCCCTTTTAGTTCAAAAATTTTAGAATTCTCTGTGGGAGGCCGATCCACAGAGCATGTGCATGTAAAGTGTTTCTCAACAGACCCATGGTTCTGAACTCTGTCACCCACCCCCGCAACGTGGCCTGAGAATAGTTTGAGCACCCACTATGTGCGTATTGGGCTTCCGCAAACATTACCTCACTCAGGCTTCCCGGCAACTCTTCCAGCTGTCTCTACTCCCTTTTTTTGGCAGCTGAACACACAGGCTCAGAGAGACTTGCTAACTTGCCCACGGTTGCACAGCACATAACGAAATCACAGTTTATTCCTTGGTGATTTCTCAAGTTGTTGGTTTTGTGGGTGGAAATTCCATGATATATAAGCGGCACTCAGTGGGAACACAATGATAAATGCATTAGGCTTAAGGATTTGACCCCAAAATTGCATCTAGATCCACTGTGGCATTTCTGGGGTTCCCAGGGATGGTAATTTGATCCTCTTCAATGAAGAACCCAGCAGGCATTGTCAGGCCGGCGGTACCCCCTGGGTGAGCAGCTCCTTGGCGGCCATCCAGCCTGTAAATTGTCCTAAAGGGTGTCCTGGTCTGGTTGTTGGTGGAAGGTGGGAGAGACGGAGAGGCCCGAAAGCCAGGTCTTTCCATCTGTTCCACATTACAATGCTGTCAATATGTTAGGCGCTCCCCTGTCTCAACAAATAAAAGCAGAACTAATCTCTTTGTTTAAGGTTCCCTGACTGATGTTGCTGGCGATTCAACCACACGCTTACGTTCTCCTAACTGTAGCGGACTGGTTCTGGGGGAGGTCTGGGAAGAGAAGAGGCTCTCACCCACGAAGCTGAGTGGGAAGCACCTTTACGGTGACGAAGATGGAAAACAATGGCAGCTCTAGGGGCGGAGCGGGACAGAGACAGTGTGCAGTTGTCCCAGCGTAGACAGGAGCACCCAGGGCAGAGGGAGGACTTCCTGGGTGTGTATCCCTCCATCCTTCTGTCACCCACGCACCCACCTCTTTACCCTCATTGCGGAAAGACGGCCACAGGCGCAGGGACGCAGGTGGCCTCTAGGAGCTGGAAAAGGCCAGGAGTGGATTTTCCCCCGGAGCCTCCGGAAGGAACGCAGCCCCCTGACACCTTGATTTTAGCCCCATTTTCGGACTTCCAACCTCCAGAACTGTGAGATAATCAATGTGTGTTACTTAAAGCCACCATGTATGTGGCAGTTTGTCACAGCAGCAGTGGGAAACTCGCGCACACCCTCACAGGGTCACTGTGGCAGTAAATGGACTAATATCTACAACGCAGTCAACACAGCACCTGGCACATAGTAAGTGCTCAAAGAGTAGCAGCTGCTTTTATTTTTGTTACGATTCTTGTCATGCACTTTGGGGCTATGGCCCTGCCCTGAGAGGAGCCCTCAGTCTAGCGGGGAGCAGCGTGTGTGTAACTGGCAGGGGCCTGGGCAGAGGTGGGTGAAGAGAAGCCCCGAGAGGCAGCAAGGCTGTGGCTTCACCCCCTGAGAGCACTGGGGTTCCAGAAGGGGAAGCGGTGTGTTAGCATCTCATCCTCACGCCGGGGTGATGTGTGAGCATCTCAGCCGGCCCTGGAGAAGACTGAAGGCCTGGAGAAGGGGCTCTTCACACCGCTGGGGCCTGGCTCCCGGCGCCAGCCTTCGCAGCTTCCGGGCAGCTTGCGATACGCTTCCTCATGCACCAACACGTTTAAATCTAGTTTAATCCTCATGAAAATCCTCTCTTGTGTTCTAAGCACTATTTGTTTCCAAGGGATAATAGCTAAATTTTTTTCTGATTAAAAATGCATTGTGTGCTCATTGAAGCAAAATTTGGTAAACAAAGCAAGTGTAATTTTGTTATTTTCTGAAATGACATTTGTGATAGATTGATTAGCCCCAAATCTTCACTCCTCCCTCTATCCCCTCCCCAGGGCATCTGTTCTGTTTGGGTGTGTGCTACCACTCTTGGGTGGGGGAGGGGGTGCTCCCAGCCTTGGTTCTGGTCTTGTCCAGGTGACTTGTTTTGACCAGTGGGACAGTAGCAAGCACATGAGCCTCTGCCGCCTCCGTGAGGACAGGCCTAGCTAGCCAGCTAGAGGGTGAGAGGCATGTGGTCCCCTGGCCCCTTGTTCCAGTGGCAGCCAGCTGGCGTTGGACCTGCCACTGAGCCCAGCTAAGACCAAAAGAACCGCCCAGCTGAGATCAGCCTATACCACTGAGCCGAATATTGATGGGATAATCAAATGCTTATTGTCTTAAGCCCCTGGATTTGGGGATAGTTTGTCATGGGCCATTGTTATAATAATTAGGATAATAATTACAACAACTATCAATGATATGTACTGAAGACTTATTATGTTCTGGGCTTGGTACTAAACCCTTTTTGGACATCAGTGTTTCTTACTAATATACCTGGATGAGAATCACCTAGATGCTTGTAGGAATAGCCCAGAGCCCCAGCTTAATTTTACTTGATCAGAAAATCTGGGGAGAGGCCTGGGAACCTGCATTGCAACCATCTCTCCCTTGAATCTTGTGCACCATGTGGCTGGGAACCATTAACACTTGTCATCTCATTGCAGCTACACAGCATTCCCGTGGGGCAGAAAGCCTCATGCCCATTTTACAGACAAGGAAAGTGAGGCTCAGAAGAATTAAGTTTGCTAGCTCAAGGTGGAGTCGGAACGTGAACCCAGGGGTGGTGATGGTCAATGCTCAAGTCCTCGGTTCGTCACCAAACTCCACCCACTGTGGACAAGTGGCTCGGTACCGCTCTCCGCTCTGTCTGATATGCTAGGGGCTGCCCCTAGCGACCAGCAGTAATCGCTGTCCTGGGTTCCCCTGAAGCCGGGGCCGCTGCAGGCAGAGGTGAGAAGTGGCAGGGGGCTGCAGTCTGCTTCCTTTGCCAAAATGGAAATTGTTGCTAAATGAGAGCATAAATATTTAATTACCCACGGTGACCGCGCTTTGCATAACAGTCTCCAGTCCAGGTTCAACATGAAGCCAGCTTAACACAAACGCGACACCTGGGTACCAGTCCCACACCTGCGGGACTACGGTCAGCTGTGCCAGTTCGCATGCTCCCAGGCCGCTCCCGCCCTGGGCCCTGAAGAGAAAGAAGCCTTTCATTTTGTCCTCACCCCTGGTGCTTCCAGGTGATGAAAAGTGCCAGCTACCTGTCCGCAGCCTTCTCGCTGCACAAACGGCGCTGAGGTTAAAAGTCTCACCTTTTTGCTGTTAAGAGGCTTTGAGCGCATCCAGCTGTCCGAGGGGGGAAGTGATGGCCGCGCCCTCTCCTCAGGTTCACGCACGGACTGCTCCTCGCCGCTGCCGAAACCGCAAGTTTCAGGGAATACATTAAACTGCTCTCCTGCGGCCTGCTCCTTGCCTAGATTTCCTCCTAAGCTCACAGCAGAAAAGACGCAGCCATCCTGCGTCACACGCGTCTCTGCATGGCGCGTGAGGGCTGCATCCCGCCCGCCCGCCCTGGGTGCTGTTTCTGCAACCTGGGCTCCGGCCTGTCCCCCTCTCTGAGCTGTTCCCTTGCCCCTCATGTGGCCGATGGTGGCAAATCACTTCTCAGGAAAGCCCTCCAGATTTAACACTTCATCGCCTCCTCTGAGAAATACTTCTGGGGACTTGCTGGTTCAAGGCTCATTCTCTGCCCAAACACCGTAAAGGCAACATCAATAGAACCTGGAAACAAATCTCACGGAAGTTTCTTCAGCTGGCTGGAAACGTGAAGCGGCTTAGCGTTGGAGAGGCCGGCAGTCGCCGGGGACGGCTGGAGCGGGAAGGCAGGAGAGAGGGTGACAAGACATGCAGGCAGGAAGAGGGACGACAGCCAGATCATGAATGGGAAGGTGACAAGACTGACACCACGACAGGAGCAGTTACAGCAGCTAATTCTCACGCTGCGCTTACCACATGGCAGGTAGTGACGTGACATTTAATCCTCACTGGGACTCTGAGGCAGGAATGGTTCTCGTTCCCATTGTGCAGATGACTAAACTGAGGCTGCCTGGGTTTCTGCCATTTCTAAGCGAGGCCTGCCAGCCTCTTGTTACTGAGGCATGTCCGCCGACCTCTGCCGTAGCTGTTCTGTGCGTCCCCTTTTGGGAATCGTCTTAGTCTGTTTGTGCCGCTGGAACAGAACACCTGAGACTGGGCAATTTCTGATGAACAGAAATGTATTGGCTCGTGGTTCTGGAGGCTGCGAAGGCCGAGATCAAGGTGCTGGCATCTGCTGAGGGCCTTCTTGCTGCATCATAGCACAGAGGGGAAGGCGTCACATGGTGAGAGGGAGGGAAGGGGACCGACTCATCCTTGATAAGGAGCCCACTCCCAGGGTAGCTCACGCACTCCACAATAATGGCATTAATCTATCCACGAGGGCAGAGCCCTCGATGACCTAACCACCTCTTAAAGGTCCCACCTCTCAACACTGTTGCATTGGGGGTTAAGTTTTTAGCACATGGACTTCAGGGGACACGTTGAAGCCAGAGAAGGAATGGGAGCCAGAGCCGACTTCGTTGCTTGCCACCCAAGGTCCTAACCAGTGTGGGGCAAGCTGAGAGGTGGCCATTGTTCCACTAACGAGATCTTTGTTTACTCTCCAACGCCTGAGTCTGTCCCCCAAATCCCAAACCTGTTCAGCCTCCAGATCCCTCTAAGCTCAACAGGGGACAATTTTGCTTCCCTACCCTGGGGACATCGGGTGATGTCTGGAGACACTTTTAGTTGTCACAACTGGGGAGGAGGTGTTACTGGCGTCTAGTGGGTGGAGGCCAGGAATGCTGCTAAATGCCCTACTGTGCGTGGGACAGTCTCCCATGACAAAGAACTATCCAGCCCCAAATGCCAATCACGCCAAGGTCAGGCACCTGCTATAAGCCTGGGGTCCCACTTTGTTCCAGCCTGACTTGGGTCTGGCCCCTAATGTGAGGGTCCTATTTCTGAACACCCCCACACCCTCGCTTTGACTAGAGCCCTGAGGGCCCATTCCTGCCTCCAGTGAATGCCAGCAGCCCACCTTGGGGCATCCCACGCCTCTCTGTAGATCCTGACAACCTGCCTGGGTGGCCACCTGCTCCCTCTCACCATCAACTTCCTCCCACCACCTGCAGCAGGTCCAGTGCCAGCCTTGCCACATAGGCACAACTGCACCCAGGTCTTGGCTGAGACCTACTGCAGTTGCCATGCTCTGCCAAGGCACAAGACGGACCCCTATTGGGACAAGGTTGTCTCACTCCAGGACACCATGTCCAGCTCAGACAGGACACCAACCACTGGCTTCCTGCTGAAGCCGTTAATTTCTCGGGCATCCAGGGGCCCAATTCCCTGGAGTTCCAGTGCGGGGGCGAACCTAGCAGTACAAAGAAAAGAGTCTGTGACCCATGCCTAAAAATAAAAATATTATTCAATTGTCACATCAGACAGACTGAGCATCTGACACAGAAAGCAGACCCATGGCAACCAGATAAACACATGGAAACCTTTTCACTTGGTGGGTGGGTCAGAATGGATCTGGGCTGGGCCTTCTGGAGGCAGAGAGTCTCTGAGCTCGGTGCTCTGGTTTCTGGGCCAGGGCGGGAGGGAGGTCTTGGCTGTGGACATGAGGGGGGAGAAGGGCAACGCGCCCCTCGGCAGGCCCCACTCATCTGGGCCTCCCCTGCTGTCTTCTGATGTCCCTGTTTCTCGAGTGGAATCAGCTTTAGAAGTGGATTTCCACAAGAACAGGCAGACCTGGAGGGTGAGCAAACATAGACACCTCCTTTGGGTCCCCAAGAAAAATGAGCCTCTGTCCTTTTTCGTCCATTCATTCATGGGGCTGGTTACACTTCTAAGTAGCTGTGTGACCTTGAGCATTTAACCTCCCATGCCTTAATTTCCTCTCCTGTAAAATGGACCCAATGCCTACCTTGCAGGCTGTCGTGACGTTACAATGGCAAGCGTGTAAGGAATTGCCTGTACGCCACAGCCCCTGGAAGTGCTGGCTGCCACTACTCTCAGCTGCGGGCAGAAGCAGCGTGGGCTCTGCAGCCAGGCCTGGACCTGAGGCCAGCTCCACTGTCTCCTAGGTGTTAGGGGTTGAATTGTGTCCCCTAGAAAGATACGTTAAAGTTCTGACCCCCATAACTCAGAATGTGACCTTATTTGGGTACAGGGTCATTGCGGATATAATTAGTTAAGATGCAGATGGGCTCACAGTTCAATGCGCCTGGTGTCTGCTGGGACGATGCCGTGAGGACACGCAAGGAGACGGCCACGTGGCCACGGAGGCAGAGGTTGGAGTGGTGTGCCCACAAGCCAAGGAGTGCCAAGGGTCGTGGCAGCTGCCAGAGGCTTAGCGAGCAGCACGGCACGGGTTCTCCCTCAAGGCCCTCAGAAGAAACCAGCCCTGCCAACACCGTGATCTTGGACTTCCGGCCCCTTGAACTGTACAGGAATAAATTTCTGTTGTTTTAAGCCACCAGGTTGTGCTAATTTGTCACCGCAGCCCTGGGAAACTAAAACAGTAGGCGTTCACCTCTCCCAGCCTTGGGTTCCCCAGCCGTCATCCGGGGACTGAGGAGGATCATGGATGTGGAAGTTCTGGACACTAAGTAGTTGCTCAGTTAATACTAATAGGATCTGAAATGCAGCCACCTTCAGAAAAAGGAATACGGACATGGAGAGATGTGTGTCCTCCCAGCCCATCCCGGAAGGAGGCAGTATGGATCCCAAGCAAGAAACCCAATCAGCGATGTCTGATTTATGTTTCTGCATGTATTTACACTCAGACAATGTACCAGAACACTTGCCAGACAAGATAGAAAAAGTACCAGCCAGAGTGAGTCCATATAGAACAGACAGATGAGGCAGGGAATAAATATCTCTGAACAATCCAGGAGTCCCGCCAACCTACACCCCCAAACAGGAGGTGCAGAGGTCATCTGCTGTTGTTATTTGGTCAACATTCCTTCCCACATCTTCTTGAAGTAGGATCTTCCTTCCTTGCACTGCTCTGGATGCATGTGATTCTAGCACAGCTGCCCATCAGCCCCTGGCCAAAGAGGTGGGCACACAACCGAGGCCCGGACAGGCAGAGACTCCCATCTCTCTGGACACAGTCATGGTAAAAACACAGATGACCCAATTTAACCAGTCCCAGGCTGGGATCCGACTATGGAGGCTGGAGAAAGAAGACCTCTTTCACTTCCAAGCTGGCTAAGCTAAGCTGACATACACCTGGAGGTCTCTGCATCTGTGCCGCTTCTTTCCCTATGCATGCAGAATTCATCCGTGGTAGAAAAAACTAGGACGGGAGGAGGGGAGAAGGAGCAAGGGCAGGCTTGTTGGAGAGGTGACTCCTGAGCTGAACCCACTGGAGGAGTGGCATCCTGACCAAAGAAACTTTTTATGTAATCATTGCTCAGCCACATTAGTTAATGTGCCTCTTTGGGTTACATTACGATGGATAGAAGAATTCAGTCGACTCATAATTGCTCGTGGTGCTGCTCTGACCACGTTCACAGTCCTACAGCTAAAGAGTTGCTCAGTAGGAAAATACCAGAATGTATACAGTAGCATCAGGAAATATGTGCATATGTGTAGGGGTGTGTGTGTGTGTGTGTATAATATATATAAAAAATGAGTATGTGTGTATATGCACACATATTTTAATCATATCAAATCTCCTGGACGGTTCAGGTCCTCCCAGCCAGAGACAGACTACCTGCTATGAGATTGTCATTTGCCCCCAACACTGTCATGCTGAGACTTAACATGAGGCTTCTGTCCTCCTGCCCAGTGTTTTTTCTAGATGAAAGCCATGGACTCAGACAGACCGGGGCCCGAGTTGTGTCTGCACCACATTTGACCCCAACCAACCCCTCTGAACCCCCACTCCCTCCCTGTGACCCCCTGGGGTTGCTCTGAGGACTGGCTGCAGCCCCCTCTTGAAGGTGTCTAGAGAGTGGCCAGTAAGTGCTGGTTTGCCTACTTTCAAAAGCTGGGGGCTGTGTTGACTCAGTAGGACGCAGCATGGTGCCTGGCGCGGTGGCGGAGCTGAACAGACGGTTGGTGCATTGAACCGACTCGGGGGCGACCAGCCGCCCAGAGAACACAGGTCGATAAACTAATCCTATTTTGGAATCCTCTGCTTCCCCGTTTGATGGAAACCATGATGCTACACTTGGATGACCCTCTCCTCTTCCCCAGCGGCTGTAAATCCTGGCAACAAGTTATCAGATAGTAAATGTTTTCTTGTGAAGTTTTAGCATGGTGCTGAACAATAAAGGTGACCTTTTGGCCTCATTTATCACATTTCTTGATAAAGTCGGGCCTCAGTGAGAGGCCAGTTTGGAGATCACAGAAACATCTGCTTGAAAGCAAAAGATGATACCTATTCAAGACCAGAGCTTCAAATGGGAGAGTTCCATGCAATAGAAAATCCCAACTCCATTTCTACCACTGATAAACTTCTTTAGAAACTCAAATCTGATCTGGGCCCCAAAGGAGAAAATTAAAACCAGAAACTGAGACGTGGATACTATATTTTGTTCAGTGTGTGTGTTTTTTTTAATGTGGGAGAGCATTTTAAAAGAGAGAAATGCAAATGTACTCCTGTTCGGATTCTACTTTCAGAAAGGTTCAACTTCTCACTGCTATTGTTGTTCTCAAATATTGTGACTTCACAGACTTGTAAATATCTTACTGATGTGCAATTTTATAAACAGAAGAGGAAGCCCAACTGGAATTTTTATAAGCAAAGACTCTTTTCCACCACCATATCCCCGGCCCCTCACACGAGGCCTGGCCCATAGCAGAAGCTCACTCCCTATTTGCCTAACAAACAAATTAAGTCACAGCCTCGGACATAATCATAACCTGCATAGTCGGTCTGGCAAACGTTTTAGAGACACAGTGCACTTTCATGGTGATTAACTGTCTCCGTTCAGGCTACTGTAACAAGATCCCATAGGCGGGGTGGCTTATAAACAGTAGAAATTTATTTCTCACAGTTCTGGAGGCTGGGAAGTCCACGATCAAGGCACCAGCAGATTCACACCTGGTAAGGTGCCACTGAAGACAGCTCACCAAAGTGAGCTGTCTTCTCACTCCAACCTCATGTGGGAAGGGGCAGGGGATCTCTCTCAGGCCACTTTTATAAGGGCACTAATCCCATTCATGAGGCTCCGTTCCCCTGACCTAACTGCCTCCAAAATGCCCCACTTCCTAATACTATCACCTTGGGGGCAAGGATTTCAACTTATGAATTTGAGGGGGACATAAATATTCAGACCATAGCATACTCCTATGTCAATTAAAAAAACCCTAACAGCTCAAGTCTAATATGTCCAGACTTCAGAACAGACATCCATCCAAAGGAAACTACTCGGATACCTCAATTTCCTATCAGGTCACAAGTCGAACTCCGGCCAGCCTCATAGCCAGGCGGAACGTGCCCCTCCTGTGGGTTGCCTGTCTTCTTCTCATTTCTCACTTGAGACATGTCACACGCACAGTGAAGCAGTTGCCTTCAATTTATTCTTTGTCATCCACATGCAGGTATCTCACCTGCAGAAATGAGTCTGTAAAATTCCCCGGAAGAATGCAAAGTCAGGGCTCTGTACACCTCCGGCTATCGAGCTGTGTATTAGAAAGAGCACAGGACTGTGCCCCGCACTGAGCGGAAACCTCTGGAAGGGAATCAAAGCTGATTCCTTTCAAGGTTATGGGAAGAGAAAGGCCAGATAAGAGTGGGGGAGATGAACAGAGTCAGGGGACTCAGACATCTGCACGCCATATTTTTTAGTATTACGTGAAAACAGCAGAAGCAGAAGCTCTGTGAAGTTAGAAGAGTTATCTGAACCAAGCCTCCTTGTAAAAGTTCAGGAAAACTGAATTAGCATAAAAATGAGCAGTAGGAATTTATCAGGGAAAATCTTATACCAACTTATTATGCGAAAGAAGAGAATAAGAAGCAAAATGATATGCCTGCAGATAACGAAAGCACACCAGAAAGACACGCTCACAAAACAGATCAAACTGACACCTGCTAGAGTCATCCCTTGGTAAACTCAGGGGATTGGTTTCAGGACTTGGCAAGTATACTAAAATCCGTGACTACCCAAGTACACAGTTGGCCCTGTGAAACCCACATATATGAAAAGTCTGCCCTCTGTGTACTCGGGTTTCACATCCCATGAATCCTATATTTCTTTTTCTTTTCTTTTTTTTTTGAGACAGAGTCTCACTCTAGAGTGCCGTGGTGTCAGCCTAGCTCACAGCAACCTCAGACTCCTGGGCTCAAGCAATCCTCCTGACGCGGCCTCCCAGGTAGCTGGGACTACAGGCATGTGCCACCATGCCCGGCTAATGTTTTCTATATATTTTTAGTTGTCCAGCTAATTTCTTTCTATTTTTTTAGTAGAGACGGGATCTTGCTCTTGCTCAGGCTGGTCTCGAACTCCTGAGCTCAAACGATCCACCCACCTCGGCCTCCCAGAGTACTAGTATTACAGGCGTGAGCCACCACACCTGGCCATGAATCCTATATTTTTGACCTGAGTTTGGTTGCAAAAATTACTTGTACGAGTGGATTCCTGCAATTCTAATTCATATTGTTCAAGAGGTCAACTATATTTTTGAAAAGGCTAACAGTCATTTGGGATATGATACAAGACACAAAGGGAAAACAATTACAATTTCAAAAACTAAAAAAAAAAAAAAAAAAGGGACAGAAGAACCCAAGAATTAGAAACAGAAGAAAAATCATTTTAGAAATGAAGACAAAACTGGAAGAAACACAATAGCAAACAACACAACTAAGAAGGCCTTAAGAAAAATAGGAGATAAAATGCAGGTAAGTTTTTTAAATACAAAATAAGAAAGAGGCAAAAATTTGAGAGGATGTGACAAATATTGAAAACAGTCAAAGAAGATTGAATATGTGGGAAATGGGAGACCCTGAAAATAAAACCAAAGCAAGAGAGTAGAAAATGCTAAAAACTATAATTCAAGAACGCTTTTCTGAAAGAAAAAAACTGAAGCTACGTATTCAAAGAGCACGCTGTATATCTAAGAATATTGACCAAGAACAACCAACAGCAAAACGTAGTCTATCAAAACCACAGACTTTAAGGGAAAAGTCATTTGAAAGCTTGAGAACAAATAACACGTGATTTACAAGGTAAAGAAAACTGTACTGTTGTCAGATTTTTTTAAATAGCAATGACTTATGCCAGAAAAAGCTTTACCCTGTGAAGGGGCAGGTCCTGGGACAACGTCACAGCCTCAAGGGAGTTACCAGGGGGTCACACTGAGCTGGTAAGAAATGGGGGGTGCAGAAGTGAGAAGGTCCCCAGCATGGGAGAGGACCCCTGTCCAAGGGGCAGAACACAGGATGAGTGCTGGAGAACTAATCTGCCAACAGATCTAAGGGCTAAGTGTGCATGACATTGTGACATAATAAAAAATATGTGTTTGGTTCCTGCCCCTGGTTCCTGGCAGGCAGCTCCCAAAGGTCCTGGAGTCTCTGGAGTGATAAGAGTGTCTTGTGTGTGCCAACGAGATGGCTGGTGGCTGGCAGCACAGACTGAGGCATGATTAGAGGGTTAAGATTTTCAGCCTAACCCCTGAACCTCCGGGAGGGAACAAAGGCAGGAGGTTGGGCTGATCACCAAAGGCCAGTGACTTGATAAATCATCCATGTAATGAAGCCGCCATAAAACGCCAGAGAGACAGGCTTCAGCTGGACGCACGGAGGTTCCTGGAGGGTGGAAGCTCTGTGCCCCTTCCCCGATGCGCCCCCCTGTGCGTCTCTCCCACCCGGCTCTTCATCTGTGTCCTTTATAACAAATGCATCAACCTAAAGCAAAAGGTTTTCCTGAGTTCTATGAGCTGCTCTATCTAGCAAATTAATCAAACCGAGGAGGAGGTGGTGGGAGCCCTGACTTTTAGCAGGTGGCAACCAAAAATAAATGACCGAGGCAAAGCTCTCAGTCAATGACGGTTTACTCAGCCCAAGTTTGAGGATGCGCCTGGGCAAAACACAAACCACAGAGGCATCTGTGACTGTTTTTTCCAAAGGAGAACTTGGGAACTTCAGTACTGAAAGGGGAAAGGGAATATAGAAGGAAAAAGGAGGAGTGGGTGGGCAGTGAGGCAAAGGATTGCATTCTCCTGAGACCCAGGAAAATCTATATTTTAATAAGACAAGGGGCAAGTTAGAAGAGAAAAAGGAAGAACCCATTGTGTAGATGTCCCTGGGTGGGCGGAAGAATGATTGTATGTCCTTGTTTACGGGGGACATAAGGGCCACCTTCTCAAACCTGTCCAGTATGAGAAATAAAAGTTCTACCTAGTAACTTTCTTCTCGCTGCTCACCGTGTTAGTCTGCTAGGGCTGCTGTAGCAAAGTACCGCAGGGGGGGCTTTAACAGCAGGAACTTACTTCCTCACAGTGCTGGAGGCTGGAGTTCGGGATTAGGGTGTCCGCAGAGCTGGTTTCTCCGGAGGCCTCTCTCCCTGGCTTGCTGACGGCCGCCTTCTCGCTGCGTTCTCACGTGGTCTCCCTCTGTGTGCATCTGTGTCCAAATCTCCTCTGATAAGGACACCAGTCCTACTGGACTAGGATCCACTACTATAACCTCCTTTTAACTTAATCACCTCTTTAAAGACCCTATTTCCAAATACGGTCACATTCTGAGGTTCTGGTCATTAGGACTTCATCACATGAATTTGGTGGGGCACAATTCAGCCCAAACACTAACCTTGAATCTTTTATTAAAAACAAGCTGGTTATTCATTTGGCTTGGTGGCCAACCAAATGGAGAAAGAACCACATGTGCCAGCCTGTGGACAGGAGGGGACAGGAGAGACGGGAGGGACAGACCCTCTCTCCCCAAGCATTTCCTTCCCAACCTCAAACGCCAAGGACGCTCCAGCCATCTGTTGCTCAGAGCTGACTGAGAGCTTAACCCCCACTGGGGTTTTAAAATTTAAATCCCCTTGCAGAATATTAATCCTGCCTGCCTCTTTCCTATTCCGATCCCAAAGGAGTTGGCAGTAATTGAGACCCAGCCATTTAGTCTTCTCACGCGTGAGCCGCGGTTCCCGAGGTGTAGACGATTTGGAGTGGTTTTCATTTGTTTTAACGTCTTCCAACGCCAGAGCATTTCCCCTGAGCACCGGAGGGGCCTGAACCCTTTCCAGTCCACCTGTGCCCCGCCTGACACAAAGCCCTGTTTGTGTCCCTGTGGCTGCGGGGAAATGGCTACCCCGCGCCACCTCATCCAACGACAGGCCACAAAAGCCCAAAGACGAGGTGAGGATCAAAACAGGCCAGGCCAAGGCGCTGCCAAGCCAAACACAGAGGGAGCGGGTGCGAGCCCAGCAGAGAAACCAGATTCCCCTGGAAATTGCCGCGCCCCGCCACGTCTGGAAGGCCGCTCCAATAAAGCGACTCCGGAAGGCCTGAAGGACCCCCGCGGCCCTCATCTTGATGGAGATGCCAATAAAAATCTCAGAACATCCAGCCTGCAGGCCCCGTAGGCACTGCCCCGGGGCTGTAAATCAGGATACGAGCAGCTTGGGAGCCGGAGGGAAGAGGCCTGCTCCCGAGAAAGCCCATCAGCCTGCAGGCCCGAAGGTAACGGAGACGCCATTAGGGAAGGGAGGCCTAGGCCCGCCTGGCCGGGGCCCCTGCGCCAAAACCAGGCCCAGAGCTGTTAAATCCATGGGAACCTCAGGAAAGAGTAATGACCGCCCAGCAACTGCAGGTTCCTAAAAAACCTGGGAGGAACCCGGCCTCAGGAAGCAACGGCAGACCCTGTGGTTGTAAACTCAACCCAGAGAGCACCTTGGGGACACAACTGTGCTCTGCGGCAGAGGAGGATGAAGTGTGTGTGTGTGCGTGTGTGCATGTGTGCACGCATGCAGGGCTGTGTGCACGTCTGAATGATCCATGGGCACTGGACATACCAGTCGTATGTGTCTGTGTGCACACTTGTGTCTATGTGCGTGGGGGGGTGTGCACAGAGGCGCGTGCACAAGTGTGTGTTTGTGTGTGCGTAGGGTTCCCAGATTTAGCAAATAAAAATGTAAGATGCCCGGTTAAATTTGAATTTAGACAAAAAGTAAGTACTTTTTAAACATAAGCATTCCCAAATATTGCGTGGGACATTTTTATGCTACAAAGTATTCATTGTTTATCTGAAATTCAAATGTAAGTGTATGTCCTGTATTTTACCTGGCAACTCTGTGTGTGCATGAGTGTCCAAATTCAGAGTGGCACGTGACATTTGAGATTGCAGAGGTCAAGTGGCAGGCGAGTGGCCGGGTTGGGTCCTGTCTCTCGCTGGAGACCCACATTCCCTTACCTGCGAGAGGAGAGAGGAGGAGAGCGTCAGTCGCTGGAGACGGAAGGACTTGGATGTCAGCTAGTCCAGCCTCCTCAAGCTCAGAGCAGTGTGATCTTGCTCCCTCCAGGCCATCAGCTGATTGTGACTAAAATCCAGCCTGTCACCAAGCTGAGAACAAAGAGGTACACCTGGTGAATATTAATGAGGAGGGGCAAGGCGGGCTTTACCCCAGATGGGCTCTAAGCCCTCGGCACTGCCCGCGGCCCAGGCAGCCCTTCTCTGTGTTTGTGTGCAGAAGGGGTGGCCAAAGGGTGCTAAGAGAGACTTAGCTAGGGACATGATCAGATGTCAAAAACGGGGCCGGGCATGAGTTCACCTGAGACCCCTGGATCCCTCATCTTCCATTCCCCTCTCCTTCCAACTTAGCAACCGGCTGCTCAATTGCAGGCAGAAGTTAAAGTCTCATGGATCAGCCCCTTGCACCTGGAAAACCAGAGATCACACGCAGGTCACCCCTCAGAGCAGAAAGGCCCATCTAAGTATTTTTGGCCCTGCTCAGGTGCTAAAGTCCAGCTCCCAGAACAAGCACCACATTTGTTTTTTTCCTGAAACAGCATGGAAGGATTCAAGGCTACTTCCAGACCAGCCATCCCCGCATCAGAGCCAGCAGATATGAGGCCCATCACCACCCTCGCCCTCTGCAGAGACGCTCAGGACTACAGAGGGTCATCAGTTCCAGGGGACATTCTGCCTGGGTGGCTGTTTGTCTTTCTCCAGGCTTCTCTGCATGCCAGATGCCCAGGCTCACATCATCTGCTCCAGGCGAGCTTAGTAAATATTGGCTAAAAGGAAGTTGCTGGCAACTTGGAGAAAAAATGAGCCCTCCCCCTTTCTGTGACAGGAGGACTTTGCAGCTGAGAAACATGTTCACACGCACAGACCCCTTCTGAGCGCCCCTGCACCGCCAGTGACACAGAGCCACCTTCTATTTTCCCGGAGCCAGAAAGCCAGTAGGCGGGTTTCAGATGATAACTCGGCTAATTGGTACCGAGTTCTCTCTACTTTCATTTCCCCAGGGGACAGATACTCAACTTAAGCTAGAGAAACAGAAGAATGAACCCAGCTGAACCAAGAAAGGCAGTTCTTGGCAGGATGTGGGGAGGGTGGCTCCTCTGCTGACACAATAGGACTCACCTGGGAAAGGGGACAGTCTTTGTGAGTCCCTCCTTGCCCGGAAGGATCTATCAAACTGCCCAGGCCCAGGAAGTTCAGCGAGGCCGGAGTGGTCAGGCCCACCGGCCTCTGCAGACTGCCCAGTAGGGGGCACTGTCACCCCCACATTGGCAGACCTCAAACACCTGCTGCTCCTAGTGGGCCCCTGCCCCAGGAGCTCCCCAGAAGTGGAGGCCGATCTTCAGCCCTGCAGCAGGCTCAGGTCATCCAGGTCAGGCCTGGCTGGCAGAGCCTGGTGACTTCCTGCATCCTTAGGGATGATAGCAGCGATCATTACAGCTGCTGTTTACTGAGCACCCACTACGTGCCTGGTGCTTTAACTATATGGTCTCACCAAAACTCCACAGGAGCCCTCTGGGTTAGGTATAATTACTCCAATTTTGCAGATATGAGAGGCAGGCTCAAAAGCCACACAGACCATCAGCCATGCAGCATACATATTCTCTATGTCCCAGGACTTTCCAATTCCAGAGTTCAGGCTCCTTCTACTGTGCTGTACAGTGCCAGATCCTGTCGTTCCAAGCCTGTCTGTCCCCTGGGATCCAGGGTTTCCTTGGCCAGCTAACAAGCCATCAGAAGCACCCCCAATGGCCCCAAGTGGGAAGAGACCTGGTTCTTAGTAGCACCCTGACCTTGGGCAAGTCATTCACCATCTCTGACTGAGCCTCAAATCCCTAATCTGTAAAAATCATCCCCGAGGATGTTGGAAGGCCAAGCACAGAGGAAAGCCCTTTGGCTCATCTGGGGGAGTCTGGAGGGGGTGATGCCCCAACTTGGACCCCAGGACCAAGCAGGGTCTGTCATGAAGATGCAAGCTTGCAGGATTGGAATGTTTCTTGTGTGAATGCTGACTGAATATCTCCAGTCTGAAGATGAGCTCCTCAAGGGCGGGGTCCTGCTACCCACAGAGCCCAACAGAGCGCCTGGCATTCAGTAGGTGCTGCTTTCTCCTCCCCTGTTCCCAAGAACATTTGGTAATATCTGGACACATTTTTGTTGTCACACTGGGAGGGAAGGTGCTACTGGCATCTAGTGGGTAAGAGGCCAGGGATGCTGCTGAACACTCTACAATGCACAGGACAGCCCCCTATGAGAAAGAACTACCTGGCCCCAAATGTCCAACATGCTGCTCTCGGCAACCCCTCTGAGGCTCAGAGTGGGCGATGCCAGACCTAGTTGTGTTGAAGCCCACATACGGCACAGATCTATCTGAGTGTCCCACCTTGAGTCCCGGTGTGATCTGGACTCAGTCCCGGTGTGATGTGGGCTCTGCCATTCCCATAGCGATTGCAAAGCCAGTAGCTACCGTCCATGGAGACGTGCCCAGGGGCCTGGCTCTGAGCATAGGCTGGACGTGTATGATCTCACAACAAGCGTGCAGGTAGGCACTATTGTATACCAAAGCACAGAGGGTCAGACGCCTGCCCAAGGTCACACAGCCATAGCAAACTGAGCCAGGGTTTGAGCCTGGCCTGCGGGGATCCAAAGCCACATTCCAACCATGACTTGGCCCAGGTCCTGCAGAGTCCCCATCAAAAACACGTGCAACCTTGCTTTCCAAAACAAACAGACGTATCCTTCCAGATCTCCTTCACGATGGCTTTCACGGCATATTGTGGCATTCCTGATAATCTGGGGCTTTCCAGCTCTTCTCAGGCTGGCCAGCCCCATGCAAGCTCACTGGCCTCTCTGTTTTGATTTCCACCCCCTGCAAATAGAGAATTTAAGGCCTGGGCGGGCAGAGCTGCTACTGTGGAATAAGACCCTGATTCTGGTGCTGGTTGAGGGCAGCCAGGCAGGTTTTTTCCACAGCAGGGTCAGGGAGGCTTGGCATACTTGTGCAGGCAGCAGCCACCCCCATGTGAGCTCCTGAACAAAGAGTCCTCAGAGCACCTCCCCTCGCTCCACCCGCCTCCACGGCTGCCCCCAGCGGCTCAATGGAGCGCTTGTGGCCTCCAAAGGAGCAGAGCAGCCGGCCTGGGCTCCACGTGCATTGTGCATTGTCTGGGGCCCAGAGCAGGGCCAGGGGTCCCCCAATCAAGGTCGCGCCTGGGGCGGGGGTGCACGCAGGACACGACACCATGCATTTGTCCCAGCACCAGGGTCATGGGAGCTTAAGAAACAAAGGCTTCCGGGCACCCCTCTGCCCCTGATAAAGACACCCTCACTGCTCTCAGCTCAGCTCAGGCAAAACCCCACATTCCTGAACAGAGCCCTGAACTGAAATGACCCAGGAACGCAAGGCGGAATGAACCCCAGCTGAAGCCAAATGTTCGCTTTTCACTGAACTGGAACAACACTTGTGCGTCTTCCAAAATCCTTCACTCGGAACATTTGTGCGTTTGTTTATTCATCTAATGAATACTTGCTGGCCGCTGGCCTGTGGGCCAGGCACAGTTCAAGGCACTAGGGCTGCTGGGGGAAGATGTGAGGTCTGCCCCAAGGAGCCACAGGGCAAAAACAGATATGATGGCACAGTCGGGAGAGGGCGGCTGCCCGGCATTCCTGGGGCGAGCACAGTGCCCGGTGCTCGCAGTGGCTCTGTCTCTTCGTTGGAGGAAGGAAGATGGCGGGAGAGAGATGGGGAGTGGGTGAGGGGGGCCCTAGCAGAAGCATGGCCGAGTGTTGCAGGAACAGAGAGGCGAGGCCTGCCCATTCTCCTGGCAATCTGAACCTGAAGGAAACCTGAGTTTCACCTACCTGAACTGCAGGTTTTCAAACCAAAGGAAATTAAGTAATGCAAGAATAATGAGAGGTCCAGTTGAGTTTTCAAAGGTGCAGAGGGCATCCTGAGCCAAGTGCCAGGTTGTTCATTAATTTATCCATTCCTTCATCCAGCCAACACGTGTGGAGCACCTGCCCCGAGCCAGAGTCTGTGGGGTCTTCCCCACGCCCAAGTCCTTCCAGTTTCTGCAGCAGTGAAAAGCATCTCTCAGGGAAGCCTGCTCAGGCATTGGGGCCCACAGACCTGTATTCAAATCTTACAGAAAGTAACTTCAATAAGAAATTTAATGTATTTGAGCTTGTTTCCCCACAAGCTCTGCTATCTGCCAGGATAGAAAGTGCCATCATGAACGGAGCTGCCATTGCCACAATCTGCCCCACGTGCCCTGGTCCTTAAAGTTTACAAAGCAACTTGACTTGCAATGCTTCATTTGATTTTCATGATAACCCCAGAAGCTCAGCAGGACAGATACATCTAATAGTCACTTTACAGAGGAGGAAACTGAGGCTCAGAGAGCTGAAGCAACTTACCAAGGTCACACAGCAACTCAGTGTTAGAACTGAGTTGAGCACCCAGAGCGCGAATTGAAAGCTTTGCGGTTTGACTTGACTCTGTTGATAAAGCTTCATCATGATGCCAGGAGACTCTGAGGACTAGTATTTCCAAAGTAATTAGTTTCATTTGACATCTGGGAGAGACTCAGGATCAAACACCAAGCATCTGCCACCTATTTCAGGCATGTTAGTGGCCCAAGGAATGTTCTAGAAGGAATGCCTGGTGTGCTATATCGTGTTTTCCAAAGATGGCCACAACAGTATCTCCCATCCCACATACTATTCTGGAAAGTGACTTTTCCACCCTTTAATCAGGACATAGAGTCTAATTTCCCTCCCCTGGAATCTGGGCTGGCCTCATGGACTTACTTGGCCAATAGAATGTGGCCAATACTACATTGATATTTTAAGCCACAACTCTGCGGGGTGGTGTGTTATACAGCAACGGATAACTGGAACACCTGGAGTGACTTTCAGGGCTCTTCGGTTAAAGGAGAACTGAGGATAAGAAATTAATCAAGGCCCCTCCTCTGGGCTCCCAGAGTACCCAATATAATCGCTGCTGGAGGACCTGATCCCAAGTTACTTGTCTCTCCCACTAGACCATGAGCTCCTGGAGGACAGTGAATATGGGAGGGTTCTGGGGTTCTAGCAACAGAAACAAACACTGGTTTACTTAAGCAAAACAGAACAGATTGGGAGGACTTGCGAGAGCTCAAAGAGTTAGAATAAAAGTGGAAGACTGGATTCAGAAGGGAGCGAGGGAACTCTAGGGATCAGGTGGCAGGGAAAGAGCGAGAGTCTTCGCAGCTGCCAGGGCCATAGATGAGCAGCAGTCCTTTGTCAGCTCCATGTCACTCTGCTCAAGATTCCAATTCCTGGAATTCCAGTTGAGGATAGGCCAAACTATTGATGGCCTATCTTGGGCCACAGAAGGGCAGACCCACTTGCATGACAGTCCGATTAGGGCCATATCCATTGGGTGGGGCTGTCCCCAGACAAAATCAGGGTACCGATATCAGAAGGATGGGGAGTAGGTACTGAGTGGGCAAAGCTGGGCTACCACATTTGCCTCCAGTACCTGGTTCAGTGTCTGGCACATAATAGGTGCTCAAGAAACATCTGATTGATGCATAAACAATGAAATGAATAAATGCACATGAATGAATGAATGAACAGATGAATGAGTGGATGATTGGACAATACATGGGCACTGTGCCGGCCTTGGAAGACACCCACCAGGCATTACAGCATTTTAACTCTCCTCCACCCAGCCAGGTGTTTTTCTTCTCAAGAGAGTTTCTGAGCCTGGATTCTAAACGTATAGAATTTTAATCCCCTAATCCTGTCAGTTTAGGAACATCATATACTTTAAACAAAGTCTGTGATAATTCCTGAAAACATCCCAGGAGTGGTGACTCCCTAGCCCTGCTTGATTTTAAATTCAGTTTTCAGAGGAGGGGCCATGCAGGAGACAGATGTGGGGGCGAGCTGACCCTGGGAGGTCTGCTGCTTCCTTCGCTGAGTCTGCAGCTGTTCTGCAGAAGGCGGCTGGATGGTGCCTGGTCTGCTGGAGGCCACGCTACACCCAAGGCAGGTGAGTCACCCCCACATCTGCCTAAAGCTGCACATTGTCTTTCCCCTTACACAGACTCGGTGAGAGTGAAAGGTTGGACTTCACCAACCCCTGAAAATCCCACTACTTCTATTTTCGGTACACTCTCAGGGAGTCATCCTAGGTATATATGTATAATATGAAGTACTGGATAAGTGTTTGCAATAGCAAATAGAATTTTTAATGCCCTTACAGTTTGTTAGAATACACACAATTAAAGAAAAATTAAAAAGCAAATTGGCTCACGTATATATTAATACCTCAAAACATCTTAATTTAATTATCTGGAGGTAACTAATCCATCAACAGCCACTCTCAAGAACAGGAGGGAAAGGGTAAAGGCGGGAAAGGTCATCTGTGCTGAGCACCTATCATATGCACGGGCTGTGCTAAGTACTTTCAATAGATCGTGTCCTTTAAACCCAACAGCAATCTGGAGATTATTATCAACCCCATTTTACAGGTGAGGAAACTGAGTCCAGAAAGGTGAGGTACATTGCTCAAGGTTATGACACCCCCATGCGGCAGACCGAGGCTTTGAACCTAGGTCGAGTCAGACTCTGTGGCTCATCGCGATTTCATTATATCACTGTCTCCTGGGGAGTAAACAAAGGAGGCTTTTGAATGGAAACTCACAGACCTTATTCACCAGAGAGTCTGCCAGAGCCATTTACTTTGGCTTTTACAAATTCTCACAAGTGTGATCATCTGATCTCCTGGTTCACAGACAATCGGAAATAGTACATAAGAAGTGGCCAGAAGGCTACAGAAGGAAGCGCACAGATGGTGTAGCGTACAGCTGGAAGGCAGGGTTTCAGGGACAGTAAATCGAGGGGTGGCTTGAGTCAGACCAACCCTCCTGATTATAACAATTAAAACTCCAAATAGCAGATTTTATAAAAGTCATTTGAAAGCACTGGAAAGCAACTTGAAACTTGTGGGAATACAACTCTTGAAAAAATAAAGCATACAATTTTACTGATCTTCTCAAAGAAAAGGCTTTTGGTTTCTCTCTCTTTCTCTCCTCTTTGCTTTTCAATGTCATTCATTTCTAATTTTTATTATTTCCTTTTTTTTCTCACTTTGGGCTTAATTTGCTCTCCCTTTTCTTATTTCTTAAGGCGAAAGCCTAGGTCATTGTTTTGTGCCCTTTCCTCTTCTTAAATGGCAATTTTAGTGCTATAAATTTTCCTCTAAGCACCACTTTAGCTGCATCTTACAAGTGTTGCTTTGTCAGTTTTTATTTTCATTCACTTCAAATTGCTTTTGATCTCTTCTTCGGTCCATAAGTTACTTAGAAGTGTGTCATTTTGTTTCTAATATTATGGGATTTTTCCAGATACCTTTCTAATTTGTGAGCACAGAACATATTCTGTATGACCAGAATCCTTTTATATTTATCAAGACTTGTTATACGGCCCAGAATATGGTCTACCTTGGTGTATGTTTCATGTGCATTGGAAAGGAGTATGTAGTCTGCTGTTCTTGGGTGAAGTTTTCCGTAAATGTCAACTAAATCGTGTTGATTGATAGGGTCCCATTTGTTCTTCTTTCCCTTTTCCCTTCTCTGCCGTCTTTTGGATGGAGCATTTTTTATGATTTCCTTTTATCTTTTGTTGGCTTCTTAGCTATACTTCTCTGTTTTCTTTCAGTGGGTGCTTTAGGGTTATAGTACACATTTTTTAACTTATCACAATTTACTTTCAAGTGACGCTATGACATTTCACATGCTGTATAAAAACATTACAACAGTGTACTCCCCTTTCCCCTCTCCTGGCCTTTGTGCTAATTCGTCATACACTTTTACTTCTACATGTGTTATAAACCCCACAATATATTGTTAATATTATTACTTCAAACAATTATTTTTTAGAGATATTTTCTAAAAGAAAAGTATATTTTATATTTACTCATGTACAGTATTTATCACTTCTGGTGTTCTTCATTCCTTTAAAAAGAGTGACCATACCAAGTATTGGCAAAGAGACAGCACAACTGGAACACGCATGCACCACTGATGAGAATGCAAAATGGTATCGCCACTTTGCAAACCAGTCTGGTGGTTTATTTAAAAGCTAACCACATGCCTACATATCATCCACCCTTTCTACTCGTATACACTCATGCAAAAGAAATGCAAGCATATTTCCACACAAGACGTGAATGCTCACAGCACGTTCATTTGTAATAGCCAAAAACCAGAAACAGCCCAAGTATCCATGAACAGGTGAACAGACAAACCAACTGTGGTCCATCCATATAACAGAATACTATTCGGCAGTGGAAAAGGAATGCACTGTCGAAACTGCAACAAAATAAAGTATGTAATCATTATGCTGTGAGAAAAGAGCCAGAAACAAAAGGAAGAGCACGCACTGTATAGTTGCAATCATAGAAAATTCTAGAAAATGTAGACTAATCTATAGTGATAGAAAGTGAATCAGTAGCAACCTGGGGATGGAAGGTGAGAGAGAGGAATGGATTTCAAAGTAGCGTGTGTAGACTTTTTGGGGTGATGGGTAAATCCATTGTCTTCATAGTGGTGAAGCTTTTATGGTTGGATACATAGGTCAAAACTCCCAAGTTTTACATTTTAAATATGTGTAATTTATGGCATGTCAACTATATATCAAAAAGCTGTAAAAATGTATTGGATGGGCTTAAAGCAGATTGTAAATGGCAGAAGAAATGGTCAGTGAACTTGAAAAAAATCACGATACAAATTATCCAAACTGAGAAAAAAATATTGAAAAAAATAATGAAGAGTAGGACGTCTGGCAGGATTACATATTTTCTCCTGGGGTTCCCTAAGAAGTGGGTGATAGGGGACAGAAAAAATACAGGAAAAAGTAACGGCCACATTTTTTTTTTTTCAAATTTCTGACAAACTACAAGCCTGAAAAACTCAGGAAAACCCAAGGAGAAAAAAAACATGAAGAAAGCCACATCACATCATCATCACATGCCTGAAAAGCAAAGATAAAGAGGAAATGCTAAAAGCATCTAGAAAAAACAAGCTACATGCAACACAGGGAAACAGTGACGTGACGCCGCTGCCTTCTCGACGGCAACACCGGGGGACGGGAGACAGGGGGAGGACATCCTTGCAAGCTCTGAAACAAAATAACCATCAACCCAGAGTTCCGTAGCTAGCAAAAATTTTCTTCAGATAAAGACAATTTCAGACAAGCAAAAGGGGAGAGCATGTATTGCCAGCAGATCCACGCCATGAGAAATGTCTGAAAAGTTTTTCTCAGGCTCGAGGGAAATGGTGCGGATGGAAATACAGACCGAAAGGAAGGAAGGAAGAGTCGTAATATGTGGGTAAATAGGCAAGGAAATATAAATGACCACTTTTTCTTAATTTTCTAAAAAGACAAGCACTTAAAGCAAAAAATTTTAAAACATATTATAGGGTTTATAACTGATATAGAAGTAAAATAAATACATGACAAGACAGCACGAAGGACAGAGAATACATGGATTTATGCCATCGTAGTTCTTGCGTTTTGCACGGAGTGGTATAACATTAATTTAAGGTAAACTGAGATAAATGCATATCGTAATCCCCAAAGTGTTCGTAGTAAGGTCTTACCACTAAAAAGAAAAAATACAAACGGATACAGCCAAAATGCCAATAGAGAGAGAAATTGGAAGATAAAAAATACTTGATGGTCCCAGAAAAAAAAGGCTGAAAGGAAAAACAGTAAAGAAACAAAGAAGAAAACAGGAAAAAGAAAACAAGTCAAAAATAGAGGCTTACATCCAACTATATCAATGATTACTTTAAAGATAAAACGAACACTCCTGTTAAAAGATAGCAGTGGTCAGACTGGATTAAAAAGTAAAAAATTAAAGAAAGACATAACTCTATGCTGTTAACAAGAGAGAACTTCTAATATGATGAAGAAAACAGATCTGAAATTAAAATGACATAAAAATGAAAACACTAAGAAAGCCAGTGTGAATATGATGTTATCAGACAAAGCAGAGTTCAAGACAAGATGCATTGCTGAGAAAAAAGGAAACATTGCATGATGTTAAAAGGGTCAGTTCGTTAAAAGAAAAACAAAACCGTGCCAGCCCTACATGTGTATGGATGAATGATAGTTCTTCAAACCAGGCAAAGCAAAAATCGACAGAATTAAAGGAAGAAATAGGCAAGCCTATGATCGTACTTGGAGGCTTTGACACACCTCTCTCAGTAATTGGCAGAACCTGGGCCAGGACGAGAGGAAGGCAGGTGAGATACTCGCCTTGGGTGCAAAATTTAAGGGGCACCAAAAAACACTGTAATCAAGATAAACAATATTTTTCTAAAAATCAAAATTAACGCCAAAAATGTCTGATGAAGAAAACATCAAAATTTTAAATAAAGATAAGATGGGTATTCCTGATTTTTCCTTTTGCCTCAGGCTACAATACGGATCGGCACGGCCCCATTACTGATCCTCTTTTATTTAAAATTCTGATATTTTGTTCAGCTCTTCTAAATAACCCGTGAGTCAAAGAAGAAATCGCAAAGGGAATTAGAAAATATTTTAAACTGAATGATAACATAGCATACTAAAATATGTAGGATACAACTCAAACACTTCTTACGGGGAAATGTACACCTTTAAGTGCTTAGATTATAAAAAGAACAAAGCTTTAAAAACAGTGATCTAAGCACTCGCATTAAAAAGCTGGGGGGGGGGAAAGGGCAAATTAAGCTTTAACAGAGAGTTAATTAAAAAGGTAAGTATAGACCAATGAAATAGAAAGCAAGCAAACAATAGCAAAAATCAACAAGGTCAAAAGATGTTTTCTTGAAAAGATGAATAAAGCATATAAACGCCCAGCTAGATGGAGAAATGATTGGGAGAAGCCAACAAGCAATCTACCAGCCAGTACCAGGAATGGAAGCGGGAGCGTCGCTACAGACGCTGCAAATGTTAATGAATGACACAGCGCATACCTTTGTGCCATACCTATGACAACTTAGGTGAAAAGGGCAAATTACCTGAAAAGCACGACCTACTAAAACTGACTCAAGAAGAAACAGA
>CAUYRT010039630.1:0-13389 GCA_963574885.1 Lepilemur ruficaudatus | reverse complement strand
ATGGGGATATGAGGCTGCAGTGAAGGGGAGGAGGTAAACAACCTCCCAGCCCTGCCAAGGACTTAGGGTTTATTCTCTAGGCAATGGAGAGGATGGAAGGAAACAATATAAGATTCACACTTTAGAAAATAGTTTCTGAAGCTGGGTGTGATAGTCCCAGCTACTTGGGAGGCTGAAGCAAGAAGATCATTTGAGCCTAGGGGTTTGAGTCTAGCCTGGACAACATAGTAAGACCCCATTTCTAAAAAAAAAAAAACATAGGTTCTAGCTTTGAGTTCCAACCCCAGCTCTGACACTAACCTGCTGAGTGACCTTGGAAACATCCCTTCGGTGCTCCAGGCCTCAGTTTTACCCCCTTGGAAGTGGGAAGATGAGACTATTCCTTCTTACAATCTGAAGGTTCTGTGGTCCTTCCCCAACCACCTGAGCACCCATATGAGTCGGCTGTTCTGAGAGCACTTTCTGTTTGTATCCATCTGATACAAATAAATTCATCAAGTAGTTTCCAATTTTCATAGTCATAATTTGCCCAGGACTTTTGAGAAAGGCTAAACAACTCTCAGGGTCAACCATGCCACCAGCACGTCTAAGAGGCTTCTTCCCAGTTCCCTGGTGAAGATGAGAAACGAGGACTCCATCGTGGCCCAGGGGAAGGGCCGACATTTGGTGAGATGTCTGTATTTAACTCCCACCACTTGACATCTGTTTCCAATTAATCTGCCTGTGTTAAGCGAGATGCTGCCCGGAGCATGCGATTCAACCTCAATTCTGGAGAGGCAAAGACAGGCATCCACGAAGAGTTAATGCTACCCTGGTCCATAGGAGCTCCCTGGAACCCCCAGGACCACCTGGCCTGCAAGGCACCTGGGGACCTTCTCCAGTCGCCCCCTTCACCATTTACCCTCAGCAATGCCAGGCATGACGTTTGAGGAAGTAAAAGAAAGCCAAGGGAAGGCTGCTGGCTGCCCCGACAGAGAGTGGCACGAGGTGGTAGGGTGACGTAGGCAGGAACCAGATCACGCAAGACCCTATAGACTACAGGAAGGAGTTTCTGTTTTCATCCTGGGTCTGACCGGAAATGGCATGGTCTAATTTGCATACTGAAGATATCTCTCTGGCTGCTCCATGGAGAATGGGTTGAAAAGAAGCAAGATAGGGAGAGGAGATGGTTTTGAACCATACTGTCTAATACAGCAGCTGCCAGCCATGGGTGAGCAACTGAAATGTGGCTTGTGTGATGGGGGAACTGAATATGTTATTTAAATAAAATCAAATACTTGGCCAGGCGTGGTGGCTCATGCCTGTAATCCTAGCACTCTGGGAGACCGAGGCGGGAGGATTACTTGAGCTCAGGAGTTCAAGACCAGCCTGAGCAAGAGAGAGACCCCCCCCCCCCGCATCTCTACTATAAACAGAAAGAGATTAGCCAAATAACTAAAAATAGAAAAAATTAGCCGGGCATGGTGGTGCATGCCTGTAGTTCCAGCTACCCGGAAGGCTGAGGCAGGAGGATCGCTTGGGCCCAGGAGTTTGAGGTTGCTGTGAGCTGACACCATGGCACTCTAGCCCAGGCAAGAGAGTGAGACTCTGTCTCAAAAAAAAAAAAAAAAAGAGTAAAAAAATGAAAATCAAATCAAATACTTGATTCAGCTCTTTCAAAATGTTTCAGTATGTTTGGAGCAACTGAGGGTACATGATTCTACTTTTTCCAACCGTAAATTTTATGAAATCTAAATACAGATCAAGTGTTTCCCATGAAAATTTAGCACCCAAATTGAAATGTGCTGTGAACGTCAAAGGCACGCTGGATTTTGGAGACTTAGGACAAAAAAAGAAAAAGAATGTAAAGCATCTCGATAATGGTTTATATTTATTATGTTAAAATGAAAACAGTTTGAATATGTTGGGTTAAATAAAATAGATTATTGAAATTCATTTGTTTCTTTTTACTTTTTCAGTGTAGCCACAGGAAAATGTAAACTGCCAGGTGTGGCTCTCATTCTGTTTCTGCAGGACAGCACTGAGTCTGAAGGAATGGTGGTCATTTAGACCACGGAAGTGGTGTGAGATGCCAAAAGGAGTAGACAGATCTGAAATCTGTTTCGGAGGTAGCACTGGCAGATCTTGCGGATGAACTGGATGTCAGCAATGGGTAAAGGAAAGGCAAGTATCAGAGTCGATGGCTATGGTTCTAGCTCGAGCATTTGGATGGATAATGGTGTCATTGCCTTGAATGAGGGAGACTTAGGGGAGGCAAACATGGCGGGACCCTGGGGACTCTGGGTGCCTTTGGGACATAGTGAGTTTGAAATGCCCATAAGACGCCGAGTGGAGGTGTGAAGCAGACAGTTGCATGTAGGGGCCGTTATTCAAAACCAAAGTCTGGGGAGAACATCTAAATTTGGAATCAACCACTTGGAACAACTAGGTCCCTTTAGGGTATGCATCTCATCACAGACAGACAGACGGACAGACAGACAGGCAGAGATGTTAAGGCACTCCCTGCTCCCTCCCTTACTGCAAAACCTTCTGAATATGCAAATGTTCTCTTGGGCTTCAAGTCTTCTCTGTATATTACCGTATATTACCAGCTCCCTCCTCTTCAACCCCCCCCCCAGATAAGCACCTTCCTGGGATTGCCCAACCACCCCCAAATTTGCAGGGCCAAACACCGTGGCAAAGACACCCATTGCAGACAGTCTCCGGCAGTGAGGTTTGGGTTAGGATGTTTGCACAAATGCGTCACAGCATCATTTATCTTGAGCGATGTCAACTCGAAAAATGTTAGTTCATGTCACTGTCAGGGTAAATGCCAAAAATTAGCTTTCTTTCATCAGAAAATGGAATAATTAACTTTGCAACTGTTTCCAAAACTGCTAATTAAAGAGTTTTACCCACTTGATTTGTCAGGCTACATTGCAAGCTGAGCATCAACCCGAGCCCCTGGAGGATTCCCGTCCTCCCCTTCTCTCTGTCCCTGGCAGAAGTTGGAAGAAGTTACAGGTAAACACATAGAGAAAAGCAAGGCCAGAGGAAAACGCTGCTATTTTGGAGCCAAGAGTTTTCCTCTTTCTTTCAAAATCTGTCTCCTGACCCTTTTCTCTCCCACATCACTGCCCCAATTGATCTCAGAATTGTGGTGCTCAGCCCTAGCTGATGGGGCCACCATCCACCTGTCCCCCAAACATGGAGGTCCAATCAGATTCTCGTCTGTCTCCCTTCCCCAGGGTGGTGCCAGGCCCTAGAGATACACGTCAGTGAATAAAACAGGCAAAAATTCCTGCCTTTCCCGGAACTTCCAGTCTAGTGCGGGAGGACAGACAGTAATAAAATTCCAAGATAAATTCTGTAGTATATTGTAAGGGGACATTCTGTAGAGAATAATAGAGTCATAGGGATTGGGGCAGCTGTTTTATATTGGCAGTTTACTACCTAAGGTGCTCGAGGAGAACCTCTCTGTGGAGGCAGCATTTACGCAGAGACTTGAAAGAGATGAGAGAATCAGTCATGCAAATATTGAGGGGACAGCATTCCAGGCAGAGGGAACAGCAAGTGTAAAGACCCAGAGGCAAGAACGTGCCTGGCATGGTCAAGGAACAACAAGGAAGTCAGCACGGCTGGAGCAGAGTGAGCAAGGAGACGGGTGGGTGGGGGGAACTGAGGTCAAAAACAGCAGGGGAGAGCTCACCAAGAGCTTTAGCACCAATGGAAAGGACCTTGGGATGTGAAGTATTAAATGTATATTCCTAAGTGAAAGAAGCCAATCTGAAAAGGCTACATACTGTATAATGCTAACTATGCGACATTCTGGAAAAGGCAAAACTTGAGCGCCAATGAAAAAAAAAGAAAAATCAGTGGTTGCCAGGGGTTCAGGGGAGAGAGGGAGGGGTGAATAGGTGGAGCTCAGGGATTTTTAGGAAACTCTTTGGTATGATATTGTCATGGTACTGTACATTTGCAAAACCTACATAATGCACAACACAAAGAGTAAGCCCTGGCCGGGCGCAGTGGCTCACACCTGTAATCCTAGCACTCTGAGAGGCTGAAGTGGGCAGATCGTTTGAGCTCAGGAGTTCTAGACCAGCCTGACCAAGAGCAAGATCCTGTCTCTACTAAAAATAGAGAGAAATTAGCTGGACAACTAAAAATATATAGAAAAAATTAGCCAGGCATAGTGGCACATGCCTGTAGTCCCAGCTACCAGGGAGGCTGAGGCAGGAGGATTGCTTGAGCCCAGGAGTTTGAGGTTGCTGTAAGCTAGTCTGAAGCCACAGCACTCTAGCCCGGGCAACAGAGTGAGACTCTGTCTCAAAAAAAAAAAAAAAAAAAAAACAGTAAGCCCTAACGTAAACTATGGAGGTTAGCAAATAATAACATGTCAATATTGGTTTCTCCATCATAACAAATGCACTACACTAATGCAAGATGTTCACAATAGGAGATGCTGGAACAGAAAGTGGAAAAGCAGGTATTTGAGAACTCCGTATTTTCCACTCAATCATTTTATAAACCTAAAACATCTCTAAACAATAAAATCTATTAAAGTTTTCTTTTGAATAAAAAAAGGACTTTGGGTTTCTGTGAGTTGGATGGAGAGGCAATTGAGGCCAGGAAGCAGACTGACTTGCTCCACCTCTGTCCTAATAGGATTCTTCGGGGCATCCTGCTACGCAGAGAACACCGAAAGGGGCCATGGCTGAGGCAGAGAGACAGCAAGGAGGTGGTGAAATAATCCAGGCAAGAGACAAAGGCGCTTTGGACCACGGTGGTGGCTGTAGCGGGGTCAGAAGTGGCAGGGACAGAGCCAACAGGATTTACTGATGGAATGTAGGGGTCAGAGGTTAGGGTGGAAGCCCCCACCCCAGCAGCCTGTGGCTTACCTGAGGCAAAATGAGCACATAGGGTGCTCAGATCAAGTAGAAAATAGCCTCAATGACTTTATCTATAATTGCATAATAAAACAGACTATTAAAAAGCTATTTTAGTTTCAATATGCATGTAAGCTTTGTGGTTTTGAGTTCATTATTGTTTTTATTCTGAACTGCATATGGACAGAAGCACTTCTCTCTCTCAGTGCTCCGAGCCTCTAGAAATCTCAATACCACACTGTCTGATGGGCACCACCCAGGAAAAGGCGACAGAGTCACCACGGTGGCTGATGAGGGGCTCTTGGGGTGTGGTGGCTTCTCTCATCCTGAGTGCCAAAAGCCTTCTGCACCAGCCAACTCTACATCCCAGAAGTCAAGGCTTTGGAGCCTCCTTGAGTCCCTAACAGTCATCTGGTCCAACCCTCCATTGTACACATGAAGAAACTGAGTCCCAAAGGGGACAAGCAGGGACCAGACTTGGGACCTCCTGGTGCCCAAACCAGAGCTCTGATCTCCTGTAATTTGTCATATTAGTTTCCTGTGGCTGTCATAACAAAATACCTCAACCTGGTGGCTTAAAACAGAAATATATTCTCTCAGAGTTATGGAGGGCAGAAGACTGAAACCAAGGTGTTGGTAAGCTGTAGGGGAGGCTCCAGAGGCTGTAGGGGACAATCTGTTTCTTGTCTCTTCCAGCTCCTGGAACTCCTGAGCTTCTCGTTGCATCACTCTGCGCTCTATTTTCTTCCTCACATGATGTCTCCTCTTCTGTGTGCCTCTCCTCTGAGTGTCTCTGATAAGGACACATGTCATTGAATTTAGGGCACACCTGGATATTCCAGAATGCTCTCATGTCAAGATCCTTGACTTAATAACATCTGCAAAGATCCTTTCTCTAAATAAGGTCACATGCACAGGTTCCAAAGATTTGATGTGGGTATCTTCAGCAGAGGGAGTGTTTTTCAGACTACATTTGTCGATATCTATGTCCCAGATTAAGCTCTCTAACTGCCACAGCCACCCACATCATAGGAGACAGAGGTTGGCCATGTGCCCCCAAAGGCACAGAACAGTGAGACCCCGGGCTCCCCCCACACAAGTGAATGTGTGGTCCACAGACTCTAAGGTGGCCCCATGGTCCCCACCTGGTGTTCAGGCCATTGTATAATCCTCTGCCCTTGACTGTGGGCAGGATCTCTGTCTTGCTTCTAACCAATAGGGTACTGCAAAGGTAATTGTATGCATGTGATTGCATGTACATGACTATATTATATCAGATTGTAATGCCAATCTTGCTAAGAGACTCTTTCCCTTATGGGATTTGAAGAACAAGGCTGCCATGTTATGTGCTGCCTACAGGGAGGGCCACATGTCAAGGAATTAAAGCAACCTGGGGATGACAGCCAGCAAAGGAGCCAGCAAGAAACCAGGCCCTCAGTCTAGTGGCCTGCAAAGAACTGAATGCTGCCAACAAACACATGAGTCTGTAAGTGGATCCATCCCCAGTCAAGCTTCAGATGAGACCAAAGCCCTAACCAATACCTTGATTGCAGTTTTGTGAGGACCCAGCTAAGCCATTCCCAGACTCCTGACCCAGAGGAACTCCAAGATAATAAATATGTGTCATTTTAAACTACTAAGTTTCTAATAATATTATAATACAGCAATAGATAACTGATATAGAACCTATCATGGTCTCCCTAAGCCAGTTCCTTCTGACAATTGCCCTTCCACTCACCCAGATGCCAAGAACCTGGATATCACCTTGGGCTCTCTCTCCCCTTCTGAGCACTCCCCCTCCACATCAATCCATCAGCAGGTCTTGGCAAGTCTTCCTTCTATGATGCAATGGTGGCCCCTAAGAACACCATCAGACAACTAAATCAGAAGCCATGGAACAAAAAGTCTCATAAACTATACAGAGATGCTCAACTCACACTATTCATTAAATGAATTAAAGTAAAAAATCAAGAAAAAAAGGTGAGGTTGGTTGGCACATTTAGGATGGGGCACAAGTAAGTGGAAGGACCAATTGACCCTGGAACCCTGAGGTACTGAGGTACACAATGTTCACATGTCCTGTCCCCCCATACCCTCTCTGTCACATCAGCCTTCCCTACTGATGTGTGGTTCAGAGGACCAGAGTTGAGGCTAGAGCAAGAGGGCGTCCAACAGATAGAAGGTGCCTGGGCCCAATGACACACATGCTCTGTTGCACAGACTGAGGCAAATACGTACGCCCAACCACTGCTATAGTTTAACCACCAGCCTGCCAAACAGCCATCAGCTTTATCTGCATTTCTTAAATGTAACATACGTGGGGCCAGAATGAGACCAGAGTTGGTGACACCAGTGGATGGCCAGTTTAAGGATGACCTAGCTGTCAGACCAGATGTGACACTATCATGACTTGGTCTTTTACTCATTTCTATTTAAAGTATTTCTATTTCTATTTATTGTTTGTTTTCCCATATAAGCCACTTAATCTATGATTAGCAAGTCACTAACATTCTTACTGTCTATACTTAACACACCTTATGGATTCTGTCTGAGTCTCACTCATTATGCACACTCAACACATCCTCTAAGTTTTGCCTCTATCTCATAAGTTCCTAGCTTATGTACCATCTATGCTGAACACTTCTTAGGAGGTTCATCTATCCTGTTTGTTTTCCTTGTCCTTTATAACAGAAGTACCTATTCTCAGGTAATACAGTAAACGCATATCACACTTCACAAACTACCCACTTTCCTGCAACCCCTCCACCTTCACCCCAGTCCAAGCTGCCACCACCTTTCTTGTGACTAACCTCTGAACTGGCCTCCTGCTACCATACTGACACCCCTGCAGTGTCCAGAGAGTGACTTCTGAAAGGGAAATCTTGGGCTGCCCAGTCTGGCCATAAAGCCTAAACTCCTGAGTGGCATTAAGGACTATCATGATATGGTCACAACTCCCTCTCCTCTCACTTCAAGTGCCACCATTACCACCCTCCCCACACCATATACTCTCAACACCAGCCCTACATTTGCACATGCTCTGCCTAGAATGAGCTCTTTCCAATGTGCTGCTCAACTCCTCACTCCAGCCAAGACCCAGATCAGGCATTATCTCCTCTGGGAACCATTCTCTTATTCTCTCTCCAACAAATATTCAGGAAGGAATGAAAGGAAGGAAAGAGCCAAGGAGAAAAGAGGATGGAGGAAGAGAAGGAAGAAGGAAGGACAGCCATAATCATCCCACTGTCCAAGGGGGTAATAACTCCAGAAGTAATAATTAACCTGTCCCTCAGGGCATTTGAGCAAGACTGAATGACATCTAGGAAAAATAATCACAGAAAGGATTCAAACACAAAATGTGCACTTAGACCAGACACAATCTACAAAAATCTTTCCTTGAATTCTGGGTATTCCAATTATCTTTTGGTGCAAAACAAACTACCCCAATTCATAATGGTTTAAAATAACAACCATTTTGTTAATATTATGTTTCACAATTTTGTGGCAGAATTCATCCAGGCCATTTTTCTCCTCTAGGTGGCATTGACTATGCTCATTTGGTGGCATTTAGCCAGCAGCTAGGCTGGGCTAGGTGTCCAAGATAGCATCATTCGCATGTCTGGATCTTGGCAGGAACCAGAAGTCCAGGCTCAGCTGGGTGCCTCCCCCCTCCGCGTAGATTCTGGGCCTGTCTATGTGTCCAGCAACGTGGTCAGACTTCCCACACGGCAGCTCAGCCTACAAGAGACCAAAGTGAAACTGCCAATCCTTTCAAAATGAGTCCTGTAACTAGCATGGCATCATTTCTCCCATACTCTATTGGTCAAAACATATGCAGGCCAGCCCAGAATCAGGGTGAGAGGAAACGGCCCCCACTTCTTGGTGAAGGGACTATCAAAAAATTTGGAGCCATCTACAAATTCCTGGTGCAGAGCTGATGACCACACCTCCAGAAAGACTGACCAGGCCTGGGAACAGTCCAAAGAAAACAGCTCCTGAATCCCTGACCACAGCAACTGTGAGAAGTAATACGCGTTTATTATTGTTTAAAGCCACTTAGTTTTAGGGTAATTTATTACACAGCAATAGATGACAAATACATTCACCTTCTCCAAAGCTGTCCCTCTGTCCCTGTCCAAGACAGAGTCCTGGGTGGGAGAAAACCAGAGACTGAATCTGTGATTGAATTCAGAATAGGAACCTGAAGATGAAGAACTTAAGGAGGTTATGAGACCAGATCTTCAAAGTCTACTAACTCGGGGACAATTCTCATTCATGTATTCATTTAATATTTACGAGCACCTACCCTGTGCGATGCATTAAGCAAAGTGCTGGAGATAGAAGGGTGAGTAAAAACAGACAGGGTCCCTCCAATCACAGACCTCTCTAAGAATATCCCCGTCTGACCCCTGTCCTGCTCTGTAACCTAGAATGTTCACCACCCGCATGAAAACGGGCCCCACCCACCTTTAATTAACCACAGCCTCTGTCCTGAGCCCCTCTTGCTCTCTACTCCTCATTCTTCCCCTTGGCATCTGACCCCTGGGCTCATTTCTTGTTATCAGCCCTCAGCCCATTGCTTGGACCTAATACTCTGACTTCAGGCTTCCCCAGTAAGCCACGTTCCTGTTCACTCGCGAGTTGCAAACCAGACCCAGCTATTGCGGCCGTGTCCTTGGCATCCACTGTAGGAGCCAGACCCGGAAGTCCTTGCCACCGGCCCGGAAGTTGTTCCGGACTCACCTTCCCCGGCCTCCGCCCGGCCAGTTCCTCCCTCCACTGAGCGCGGAGACTCAGCCCCAGGCCGGGGAGGCGCTTTGCTTTCCCCCGGGCCGTGAGCCATTGTCCCCAGCCAGCCAGGCGCATCTCGGAAGCACCATCTCCTCAGGCTCTTTTCCTGCTCTGTCTGGATTGGGCTCATTTACTAAAAATTAGTTGAGAATGAAAAAAGCCCCTAGTTTATTAGCGTCCTATTATTCCCCTCCCGCCATGCCCCTGCAGCATGATGGATTGCCTGGTGAGGGGACGCAGCCCCAGCCGGGGAGTGAGCAAGCTCCGCTCGGTCCCCAGCGCAGACAGATGGGGAGGCCGAGTCCTGACCATGATTGATTAGCTCCGCAAAGCCTGTTGAGCGGAGTTCCATCAAGATTGATGCTTTCTCCTCATAACAGCATTTCCAAAAAGTTTCTATTACATTTTGATTATGTTTATAGAATCTCGCTGGTCCGGGGGAAGATGCAATCTCGTTCATTCTCAGTGTGTGTCTGCGTGGGCCGCCACAGCGCCTCGCACGGCCCTGCCTGCTTGGCCTCTGCAGAGTGACCCTCACTTTCTGGGAATCAGGAAGGACTTTCGTTGCCTCCCAAGATCAAGTTAGAGAAAGCTAATGTCCCTTCTCCCCATGCCCAAAGTCCAGTCTCATGGCAGCTCTGGTTTTCAAGGGCCAAGCAACCCCCTCACGTGTTCTAAGGTCTGGGCCCTGAAGGTAAAAGAGAAAATCAGAAAGCAAAGGCATTTCCGGAGATCTTTAGGATGTTGGGGAAGGAACTGGGCAGTCTCCATTTTTTACCTGGTACCCAAGGACGCAGTAAGGCCATGTCAAATGTATGATAAGATGCATGTTTAAATATTTACACGAATGTATCTATTTGTGTGTGTGTCCCACCTTATGCCACAAGGGATTTGAGTGATGTACAAGAAATGGTGAAAAATGAATAAAGAAAAGAATTAGGACCAGGGAAATGCAAATCAGGCTTAAATGTCAAAATCAAAAGGAAAAACTATATATACAGCAGGTAAGAGCCCACATAGTCTTTATGCTTTGGCCTTTAATATGGTCCAAGTTTCCTAATAGTCAAAGTGAAAAGGAAAATAAAATCAGTTACTTAGTTCTTTTCTTGCTGTTATTAATATAAGAATTTTCCCAAAAAGCCAGTTCCTTGGGGGAATCTTAGGGCTTCTTCATATTTTATTCTAAAGGAAATTTTGTATTAGAGAGGTCTTCATGGGAGACTATGAGAAATATGTTAAACCAGGGTTTTTCAACCACAACACTACTGACATTTTGGGCTAAACAATTCCTTGTTTGGAGGCTGTCCTGTAAATTGTAGGATGTTTAGCAGCATCCCTGGTCTCTCTACCTTCTAGATGGCAGTAACACACCCTCCTCAAGTTTTAACGACCAAAAATGTCTCCAGACAATACCAAATGTCCCCTGGGAGGTGGCATTGTTAACAAATAAAAATTTAGGATCCCAGTTAAATTTGAATTTTAGATTTAAAAAATGAATAATATTTTGATATAAATATACCCCATGCAATATTTAGGGCACACTTATACTAAAATTTTATTCTTTTTTTTTTCCTCTGAAATTCAAATGTAACTGGCCATCCTGCATTACATTGAGAAACTCCACCTGATGAGTAACATCCTGTGCCTCTTTTTATTTATAGATAACCAATAGCTTGCCTTCTGTTTTGTATCCTTTTTAACTATAAATTTTAATTGTGATATATCTTGCAAATAAATGGTGTACATTTTTTTCAAAAGAAAATTAAAACTTTAAACTTAGTTGAGCACTACTGTGTTAAAACAATGCCCTCAAAACAACTCTTTGGGTAATAATGCAGCCAGAGACTTCCATAAGACTGTTTCTAGTAGCATCCACAGAAAAAATCAAGGGCATAACTCTACAATATAACTTTGAAAGAGCAATTCTGCAGAGTTCTAAACAATATTGTCCTTCCGCACTGTTTTCTGATGGTCCTGCTTGATCTATTACTAAAACCTAAAGACACTTTGCAGAAACCTGTCCCTAGTCTAACTGCCCAGAATCACTCTGCAAAAAGGCACTGGGGTGAGTCACGCCTGCTGGTACTGAATGACCCCATGCCCACTTCCTGTAGCACCTGGGATTATAAAGTGGACTTAAGCCATCTTTAGAAATAACCCATTCTAGGGTTACTCAATTGTAAAACTGGCTAGCCATTTGGAAAAATGGCAGGTGGATCCCTTCCTCATTCCTCATAGCAAAATAAATTTCAGATGTATCAAAAAGTTTACACATAAAAAATGAAAGCAGAATAGTACTAGAAGAAAATGTGAAATAATTTTTTGGAATTTCAGGACAGAAAACAGCTTCACTTTCTGGACACAAGATCCAGAAGCTACTGAATAAAAAAATGTTGAGAGATTTAATTACATTTTAAAATTTTAGGTCTCTGCATGGCAAATGAGGGAGGAAAAGAATGAAAAACTCAGGGAAAAAAACTCAGGGAAAAAAACACAGGCAATAAAAACTAGACAGAGGACTCATTGCTCCATTACATAAAAAATATTTTACAAATCAAAGGAAAAAATAGAAAACTAGGGGAAAAAATGTGAACAGAGAGTTCCCAGAAAAAGAAATCCAAACCGCCTTTAAACACATGAAAGAATGGTCAACCTCACTCAGTTACAAATTAAAACCACAATTAAAAACCTCTCTTTATCAATCATATGGGCAAAGATCAAAATGTTGAATAACATGCCATCAGTGAGACTGGGAGAAAGAGACACTAACCGACAGTGTTTGGGGAATATACGCTCACCCTTGGAAGGCGTTTTGGTTATATGTATTCAAATTTGAAATGTGCAAATCCACTTTTGGTATTTATTCCACAGATAAATATGGGTGCAAAGATGTATGTACAAGTCTAGTCATTAAAGCATTTTGTAGCAAAAGTTTTTGAATATACTAAATATCCACCACTACAAATTTTCTTAAATAAATTATGGTACATCCATGCAATGAAACACAGTACAGAAATTTAAAAATATGGAATGGCTGTAGAACATGTAGTAGTAAGTAATGATCTCCAAGATCATTGTTAAATGGAAAAAATAATGTGCTGAAGATGTATAGACAATAGTAAGAAAAAGAAGATATGTGTAACATACAAGTATGCTTTTCTTATCCATATCTACATGCTTGTGGAATGACACACAAGAAACTGGTTGTGTTGATTGCCTCTGGGAAGTGAACATTAGGAATTGGTATAAAGGATGAAAACAAGATTTACTTTTTAAAGAATACTTTTTTAAACTGTTTGGATTGTTTTAACCATGTGTATGTATTAACTTTTCAAAATGAAACCAACAGATCTTTGACAAGGACACTAAGAATACACAATGAGGAAAGATTAATCTCTTCAACAATTGGTGTTGGGGGAATGGGAAATCCATGTGTCAAAGAATGAAATTAGGCCGGGCGCAGTGGCTCACGCCTGTAATCCTAGCACTTTGGGATGCTGAGGTGGGCGGATTGCTCAAAGTCAGGAGTTCGAAACCAGCCTGAGCAAGAGCAAGAGCCCGTCTCTACCAAAAATAGAAAGAAATTAATTGGCCATCTAAAAATAGATAGAAAAAATTAGCCCGGCATGGTGGTGCATGCCTGTAGTCCCAGCTACTCGGGGGACTGAGGCAGAAGGATTACTGGAGTCCAGGAGTTTGAGGTTGCTGTGAGCTAGGCTGACACCACGGC